>JAEIFV010000370.1:0-301311 GCA_018904265.1 Lordiphosa collinella
TGGTGACCAGTGCCAGTGCAGAGGCCAGTAGTGATATGCCGAACTGGACATGTTTGGGATTTCGCGATATAAAAGACATGTTGCTCCAACAAAAATTAACAAAAACTAAATTTCCTACAACAATGGGCAAACTTTTAATATCATATTAATCGAATAAATAATGCTTAACATGAGAGATAAGATATTACATTCACAGATTAAGAAAGAAATCTTTCAAAAAATCTACCAAAATTCTTGCACTGTTTTATTAAACATTAGAAATAGATTCGGTCTCAGTCTTATTTACAGAACTTTGAGACTCCTGGTAGCCTGGAGGCGCATCTTCCGTCAGCTCAGCAAAGGTTAGGTATCCGAAGTACATCATTACAGCCAGCAGCACTGCGACAAGTATTAGAAATGTTCGCAACATTATGTAATTAAGATAAAACTCACCAATTGTTATACCCAAATAAATAATCTCTCCAATTTGCAAATGTCCTTCAATTATTATATAAATAAGTAGAATATACCAAACTAATGTGCTAACTAGCCAGAAAAGCAACAGTACAGCCTTATGTCGTCTTCTAGCTTTAAGTTCACCAAAAAGTAGCAATCCACAGGCCGTTAGCTCCAAGACTCGGCACAACTGCCAAGAAGATTCTGCTGCAAAAAAAATTTCAAAAATTTACACAAATTTTGGCATATAAGTATTTTACTTACACCAATAATGGAGCGCAAAAGTACCCAATGCTAGAGCAAGGGATATTATGGATAAATAAAGAGATTGCGTGTGGGCAAACATTTCACTTCGATCGAAAAAAACAGACTGAATAAACCAGGCAAGCAATTCTCGCATTGTTTGTTTAAAAAATATCAGCAGGAGATTCGATTTGTTTAGCTTATCTCATTCGGTTGCTCTCGCAAAACGATGAATCGAAGCAGAGAAACAGAATAATAAGTTTTCCTCGAAAAAATTCCAATTTGCTTATACTTTAAAACCCCTCGATAGAACAGTTTAAACTTGTGAGAAACTTAACAAGACCACGAGAAGGCTAAAACTTGTTAGTTAAAATATCATTAAGGACTTAAAAAGAGTCACAGAGTAGAAATATATTCTTGGACCTTTTCTTCAAGTATTGGTTGTCTATTCCTCTTCCTTCCTCTTATTAGAAAAAATACCAGCAGAACCAAATTTCCCTTTGAGTCTATTTGGTCTTCCTTTCATAAATATAATTCTCTTTTGCATATTTACTCAGCTAAATACTTCCAACTCATTTGACCAGTTAAAACACACATATTTGTCCCCCTGTGAAAAGTTCACTTTTTGTGCATTTCTCATGTTTAGTTGATAGCTTAACTTTTGCCATTTGTGCATTAAAAACTTTACTTTTTGGACTTTAGTGGCAATTATTTTAACATTAAATTACTTTTCCATTTTTTTTTTGTTCCTTACCCAAGCAGGTGCCGAGATGGATGGATGGTTGGATGGATGGATGGGCAAATCCTTAGGCTGAAAGTTTGAGCAAGTTTCACACGGCAAACTTTGGAGTTTTTTTTTTGATTAAAATTTGTTTGCCACGCTGCAGTTCGTTGGTTCTGGGTAATAAAGTGTTCCCCGCATAAGTCATCATCAACGTTTAAAAATTTTAGAAGGCCTCATGACGTCAAAGGCAGACATAATTTATGTATATTCGTAATTAACAAACTGAGAAATTCATAATAAATTTCATCTAATTGCATTTTTATGGCATCAAGTTTTTCGTTGAGGGGTGGAGCTACCCATAAATAAGAACAGACTTGAGCAGGAGGTGAAGTCATTACTTTTGTTTTACACTGGGGAAAAACGAATATGAAATTGAAAAGTGTAAAGATGCAATCAAATAAAAAATCAAATAAATAGTTGAGATAATAATCAAGTTAACAATTTGTTCAAAAAGTAACAAACCGGTATTTTAGTACCCAAAGGAGCAACTGGTAAGGCAGAGAAATATATTTTCAAACCCAAAAAGTAGGAATTTGTGCACAGAAAAAAACCATTTGGATCCATTTGGAATGGATATGTATTAAATATCCTTGTAATCATCCATCGGAGCTTAAAATCATCCAAATGATATGAAAAATGGTCATCCTTTGGATGACTTTCAGCTCCGTTGGATGATTGAAAGGAAAGAGCTACCGGGTGTGAAAGTTTATTCAAAGAAAAAATGTTTTCATTAGATGTTCCGAGATGGGATCGAAAACACGACCTCTTGCGGTCGCGCACACTAGCCGCTGAGCCACACCTTGCTAACTAAAGGCACCAAATTCACTTCGAAGATCCCTAAGTGATCACTTAAGATCCATTTTGGTGACTTTGAAAAATGTTAAGGAAACAATTTCAAACGGAGCTCTTCAATAATTTGCAATGAGAACAGCATACTGCAAAGACAGTAAACCTGAAGTTAATATAGGAACATTGCACCTAAAAGCAAAGTCTGCTGAGACTACTTTTCGGACCTTACTTTTCTATGAGAGCTAAATTATATAGATGTCCGTTTTCGACCAAATTTAGTGGAATCATGGGAATCATGAGTGGAACTTGTGTAACTTGAAATTGCAATAAATATAACCAGCTAGTTTAGTTGTTCATTGAAACTAGATTTCACTATCGAAGATGTCCCAATTCCAACCCAAAACCATTTCTCGGAGTCCTAGAAACCTTTTTCGGTTGGTTTCAAAGCTGTCGTATTTTGTTAGGAGATTTTGGCAGACCAACCAAAGCCAATACACAAACCAACCATACCGACTTCGCGAACCAACGCAACTTAGCAAAGACACAAAGAAATGTTTCCAGGCTTGGCAAGACTAAATCAATGTAGAAAACATAAATACAGCTATAAATAAAAACTGTTAACAACTATTTGCTATTTTAATGAACAGCAACATATAAGTAGTTGTATTTCATTGTATAACAAGAAAGATAGTCGGTCAAGCCCGAATATAACACACTCTGTACCTGTGAAGTGCTGCCCATCAACGTTGCGACCGGTGCTTCACATAATTGTTTGTTTCCTTATATTTCAAATATCGTTCATCCGATCTTTAAAATACCTTCATCGGATCGAGCGTATATGTACCAAAAGACTTCGTGCAAAGTTTGGTGAAGAATGCTTTCAAACTGACGGAGGAGATAGCATTGAATCAGACAGACGGACAGACAGACCGACAGATAGACAGACGGACAGACGGACGGACGGACAGATAGACTGACAGAAAGACGGACAGACAGGCGGACAGACAGACGGACAGGGCTAAATCAACTCAGCTCGTCGCCCTGATCAAGTATATATGGGCATTTCCACAGAAAGGTCCACCGAGACCAAAAATAAAAATTAAAAAATTTTTTCGACATATTTTTTGGGAGACAATTAAATTAAACTAGTTTAAGCCAATCTTAAATTCGCTCATATTTTATTTCGAGATTTTCAAATGCAAAGTCGAGCAATCACCATTTTTCTTATTTTTATCATTCTTTTTGCAGGTTTTTTCCTAAAAAAGTACCTACAGATTTCATTAAATTTTGCTCTCTAAAGTCATTTTAAGGGTACAAAGTGTAAACAAAGATTTCATAAGAAACCATAACAAACTATTTGAGTGCAATTAACAGTAAGTTTTTTCTTTGCATTATAAAAGAAACCACAAAAGTAATCATAGAGAAAAATTTGTCACATAACGTATGTCACGTAACGTATCATAATGAGTCAAATATAAAAACCACCAACATTTATTTTTCAACGAATCAGCTCTAAATGTATAGTCACATGATTGCAGATCGTACTAAAATTAGTTGTGTTAAGAAACTCGAACGGGTTTCGCAGATTTTTGCATTTATATGAAAGTCAAAAAAACGCACTTCCATTTTCTGTCACATAACGTATTCCTTTTTGTTTGCCAGTATCTTGGGACCTTCTCTTTCTAAAACTCCCAGCTTATACATTAAAAATAGTGCTACTAAAATGCTATTCAAAAACCAATATGGACAAAATTATTTTAAAATTTTTCTTTGTTTTTCGTGAGTGCTGTGGAAATGCCCATACGAGGTGTGTTCAAAAAGTTTTTTCAAAAATTATTTATTTATTCATGAACATCTATTTTGTCCCCTTCAAAGTAATCCCCATGAGATATTATACACTTGTGCCAACGGTTTTTCCAATCTTCGAAGCACTTCAAAAAATCATTTTTTTTTATCTTGTTCAGCTCCTCCTTCGATGCCGTCTTTATCTCGTCAAGCGTAGCGTAACGTCGTCCTTTCATGGGCCTCTTCAGTTTAGGGAACAAGAAAAAGTCACAGGGGGCCAGATCTGGGGAATACGGTGGCTGCGGCATCATTAGTGTGTTGTTTTTAGCCAAAAAGTCGCGCACAAGCAACGATGTGTGAGCAGGGGCGTTATCGTGGTGCAAAAGCCAATTTTTGTTCTTCCACAAATCCGGGCGTTTCTGGCGGATTGCTTCGCGCAAATTGCGCATAACTTGCAGGTAATATTCCTTATTGACCGTTCTTCCCTGTGGCAAGAACTCATGATGCACCACGCCCCTGCAATCGAAGAAAACTGTCAGCAAAACTTTCACATTCGACCGAACTTGGCGCGCTTTTTTCGGTCTTGGTTCGTGCGGCAGCTTCCATTGAGATGATTGAGCTTTGGTTTCCACGTCATAACCATAAACCCACGATTCGTCACCAGTTATGACCCTCTGGAGCAAATTTGGGTCGTCGCGGACAGAGTTTAACATCTCATTAGCAATGTTCATGCGATGCTGTTTTTGGTCGCAATTGAGCAATTTTGGTACGACCCGTCTCCTGCCCAAATCATTGATAAAAATCGAATGTTTAGGTCCTCAGCAACTTCTCTAACGGTGATTCGACGATTGGCCAATACCATTTTCTCCACTTCATTAATTTTTTCGTCTGTTGTTGAAGTGCTCGGGCGTCCGGCACGCTCTTCGTCATTCACATCTTCTCGGCCTTCTGAGAACATTTTGTACCACCGATAAACGTTGCTTCGGTCCAAGGTAGCTTCTCCGTATGCCACAGTCAACATTCGGAATGCATCCGCGCACTTAATTTCATTTTTCACACAAAATTTGATACAGGTTCTTTGATCCATTTTTTTGAATAGGTAAAAATCGAAGACGATCCAAAACACGTGCAAGCAAAGCAGCTGTCAACAATTAAGTGAACATTCAAAATGGCCGAGCTTGTCGGCATAAGTGAGAGACATGAGTACCAACATAACGCCACAAAAAAATCGAAATTCGAATATACGTAACCCACGAAAATTCAAAATTCGCAATACTTTTTGAACACACCTGGTATATAGTTTATGTGGTCGTAAATGATTATTTCTATGCGTTGCTAACTTCTGGGCAAAATTATAATACCCTTTGCAAGGGTATAAAAACAGAGGCAGAGAAATGTTCAAAATATTTCTTAGAATTCATCGACATATGGACCCACCCATGTTTATAATTTCACCATCAACGGATAAGAGAAATATTTCGTACGCTTGGCAAATTTTAGTTGCTTCCATTCGCTCGCAGTGAACACAACATGTCTTCTACCTCGCGCTCTTCGCAAGGTTTACTTGCAATCTTATCGCTAGTCGCCGGTGGTCTCTCCTTGGGCACTTTGTGTGGTGCCCAGTTTTGTAAGCAAAATATAAACATAAACGACAATTTGTTTCAATCTTAGTGATCTTTCTTGACTAGATAATGATCCTAAAATATCATGGGAACCAGCCCTAGGGGTGACGTCATCTGCAATTCTGTTATTTGCTATATTTATAGCTGAACGAAGACATAAGGCCATAGTGTTGCTCATCTGGATGGGAATCGCATTGGTTTTGTTTACAATCTTTGTATTTTATATGTTTTCAAGAAGATTTATAGAGGAATTTCTCTACTTGTTGTTAACAGATGGTAAGTTGTGCAGTTTAAAGTTATATACTTATTTTCTTATCTTTGTGCTAGTCTTGTTTCTTGTTATGATATGTATCGCATACCGAGCCTATGCCGAGCTAACCGATGAACCAACTTTTAACTGGACCCCTTCAATGGGCCACAAGCAAAATCCGGGATATCAGCTAACGTATGAAAAGGCTAAGATGCCTGAAGAGAAGCAATCAAGTCAGCCGCCACCAGAACCAGATCAATGTTTAAAAGTTCCAATGGTTTATTGAGAACGCATAAAATTTTTGTTTACTGGAGAATTTATAGAATGTGTAAGTGTATTGGCATGAGTAAGTGGTAAATATTAAACAAAGAAACAAATAATTAAGCAGAACTGGAATATATATATACTTGTAATAAAACGAACGAAATTTGGAATCTTTGTACGTATTATTGATTAGATAAAGTTAATCGTCTGGCTTTTATGGATTTGTACTGACTGCTTGCAAACAGTAAGGAAGCTCTTGGTCAAAATTAACTGGGTAACTGTAAATTTAGGGAGTTCTTTAAAAACAACTAGCCATCAGGCATATTTTACAAACTTTTTGGAAGCCCAAAAGCCACCGAAAAGCAAACACCGACATTAGCAGCTAACCTCCCACTTTCCTCTTCCCAAAAGTTTGTCGATTTGAAACCGGTTTTACAACCACATTCGGTTTCCAAATCGCAAATCATTTGCGAAAGTGAAAATTTGGATTCTGCTTCTTCTTCTCCTAATCAGTCAAAACCCGTTTTTGACCCTTTTTAAAAAAATTCTTATTTGAAAAGGATATTGAACTTTTTTTAAATGAAAGTTGTGGTGAAAAAGTTCGTCACGGCCATTTCCCCCCCCATGAAAAAACGTAAATCAGTATAGATTAATTCTCTGACCTCATTATTTTGTGATTTTTTGAAATGGCGCCTTCAAAAAAATTTCAATTTCGGCTTTTTTGTAGTTTAGTAAAAAAAATATAAAAATTAAATTACGAGCGCGAACCTCTCCCTTTTCAGAAACCGGTTCATTGACTGGTTTCGATAAAGTTTAAGTTTAGTTGCTTGGATTTAGGTCACATTGTCCTAAAGACTATATCTCCTAACTATTGGTGCAAATTTTTTTGGGGATATTTTTGAATTCGCATATAATGCAAAGTCGAAGCCATGGAGACCCCTTAATTGAGTAAGTTAGCTTTGTAATTCCCAACTCCCTAGTTCTCCCTAAATCAAAAATAACTTAAACCTAGACATTTCGTTGAGTGCACACAACTTTAACTACCCTTAGCCTTAGAACAAAAACGAAGTCCCAAAAAAAAACCCACTTTAAGGAACGAAGCGTTTGCTTTATGATGTACATTTAATCTAGATAACTCTTGCCCATGTTTTATAAGAGCATTTTTGCTACGCTGCAGAAACTTTTTTCTACAAAAGTTTTGCTTGGAAAAAAGTACAACTTTTGTTTATATACAGCGGGTTGTGTTTTATTTATTTATTCTTTTGCATTTTGTTTTTGTTTTTCATTGCCTTTGCTTGATTGTGTATTAATTTGGTAGTTTATTAGGCGTGAATATGAAAATTGTGCAAAAGTTTGGCCATTAGAAAGCCACCTACCGCTGTTTACATTTTAGCCAATGCAAGTACTTGGCCTGAGGCGAAGTCAACGATAGAACTGTTCATTTATTTCATTTAAATGCGCATTTAAATCTATTTAAAACTCCACATGAGCCATACACAAAGCCGCACCCACACACACACACACACAACCAGCACAAGACACCAGAAAGACTCTGGAAAAATAAAGGACAAATAAAAGGCAAGGCAAAGCCCTGTCCCAGTTTGCAGTTCAGTTTGGCTCTCAGCATGATTTAACGATAATGAAGGTATTTACGACTTTAGCCGGAGCAGCCGGAGCAGGAGCCTGGGCAGAAGCACAACTCATCATAATGCCGGCAGGCGGCAGAGGGTTACCCAAAACACACACTCGCACACACGTGGATGTTGTGCAGAAACTTTTTTGTTTGACACAATTGATAAGAAACATCTAGTCGAAGGCAGGTGGCACTGCTTAACACTTACATTCCTTTGCCTAATTTTCGGGCTAATAAAATTCAATTTACCATAAAATGTTCGACAATCTTGACGCACAGCAGCCACGTGTCAACATAATTACAATTTTAATTTTTGAATTCCAATTTGTGAAGCCCACAAAAATTATGCTCAAATCGAAGGCCATTAAATTTGTTTAATGTTAAACAAAGTAGAACAAAGCCAGCTTATGCTCTCTTTATAAAAACGCTTTTTTGCACGGTCGCCAGCTTTTGAAAGCTTTCCTCCCGCTTTCTGCATAGGCAAACGTGTATTTTCTCAGTTGCCAGTGACAAGTTCTCTGCTTAAATGGCCGATCACTGACTTAGAGCTTCTAAAGGGAGTATGAGACTAGAAGACTAGGAGAAAAAGCCGACTAGTTGTTGCTCTCTTTATAAAAATGTTTTTTTGTTAAGTTTGGCAACCCTTAAAGCAATTTTAAACAACGAGCTTGAAACATATGAGCTTCTGAAAGCTTACCGTCCGCTTTCTGTATATTTTCATTAATATTTTCTCAATTTCCAGTGGCAACTTCTCCGCTTACATTGCCGTTCACTGGCCTAGATCTTTTCAAGGGAGTACGAGACTATACGCCTAGGAGAAAGAGCCTACTAGGTGATGCTCTCTTTATAAAAACGATTTTTGCACGGTCGCCAACTTGTAAAGTACTTTTAAGCAAGCTTTTGAAAGCTTTCTACTCGCTTTCTGCATATGTAATCTAATATTTTCACAGTTGAATATGACAATTTCTTTGCCCACATTGCCGATCACTGGCCTAGATTTTTTTAAGGAACAATTTTTTTTTTGTAATTCCTTTATATAGCATTGAAACTACTATATACATATATGCACTTTGGGACAACATGAAACCACGGAAGGTTTGACAGAACATCTTAAACCTGCGAGACGGCCGCAAGGCATTGCTTCGCAGACTTGATGACCCGTCTACTCTCTGATTCTACGCTGCATGTCCAGTCTCCGCAGAGTTGCCATAATGGTAGCTGCAAAGTTACACGCTGCCTCCCAGTTTCGCTCAGACATCAGCATGAATGGGACTAAATTACCTTCGGCTATATCTCCGCCCATCACCCTGGATAGTTCCGTCCTTCCAATGTGAAACCTTACACACTCAATTAAGACGTGTCTGGCGTCCTCCACTTGCTGCGAAGCATGTGCACTGCTCGCTCTCATCAACGCCTCGCCAACGCTGTTGCCACTTCTCGATGCTCCGCTGCCTCGCTTTCCTGCTGCTGTGTACCACTCCTTGGATGACTTGAGACACTCAACCGTGAAGCCCGGTACCTCTCGTTTGCTTCTGTGGCCAGCTCGTTAAGTGGAATCATCCCGGCAATGACCAAAGCAGCATTTGCCGACTCCGTACGATAAGCAGAAGTAACCCTCAGTGCACTTAAACGGTACGCCTCACATACGCCTTTTATAGAGCTAGAGAGCGCCAAGAACTTATCCCAGATTGGCGCCGCGTATAAGACGGTAGCCCTAGTGACCGTCTTTCGTCCCTATTTAAGGCCCGCATGCTTGAGCTTAAATGGCTGCTCTCTGCCTGACGTAAGTCAGATGTTCTCGGAAGCATAGCCTGGTGTCCAGCATTACTCCAAGGTACTTAATGGCTCTTTTGGATTTGATTGCTGTTCCATTGACTCTGACCCAGGCTGACTCCACCATCTTCTTTTTCTTCTTTGGCCATCACAACCGTTATACGGTCCCGGCCGCTGCAACTAATGCCCGCCACTCGCCTCTGTCCCGAGCGACATCCCACCAAAAAGGCACATCCAGCTCCGAAATATCTCCCTGCACCTGGTCGCGCCATCTCCGCTTCGGTCGACCCGGCCTGGGCGTGTCTCTTAACTCGTTCGCATGCCGACTGTACACCCGTTTTGCTGGAGCGTTGTCAACCATACGGGTAACATGTCCAGCGCAGCTGCTGTTGTTTTATGCGCTGGACAAGCTTAGTGTCCCCATAGAGCTCGTTCAGATACATTCGGATGCGATATTCGTCGCCAACTTTTAAAGGTCCATAAATCATCCGAATCTTGCGACTGCTACCGCCTCTGTCTTTTGTGCTGGTGGATGCACTCAATTCCAGAAATGCATGTCTCTTCGGTTCTTCAAAGCACTTTGCCTACAGCAACAAGTGCCACATCGTCCTCAAAGCCCACAAAGTGCACTGCTGGAGGGAGAGAGAGTCGGAGGACCCCAACATACATGGCGTTCCATAAGACAGGTCCAAGCACGAAGCCTTGGGGAACCCCTGCAGAAACCACCTGGGTTTTGTTACCTTCTGCCAAGGGGTACGTGAGGAATCTACCTCTGAAGTACGATCTGCTTATTACAGCTTAACACCACTTAATAGCACTGCGTGCAATTGTAACCACCTTGTCAATCGCATCCACTGTTGACTTTGCCTTTTTAAAAACAAACTGGTTGGGCGAAAACCCACCTGCTCCAGTGAGGGCCTCGTCGTGTCTCTGACTTATAAACTTCTTTAGTATTTTACCAACTTCTTGGCTTAGAATGAAGTACAAAGAGCAGTTTTTTCCAAATGGATGGAAAAATGTTTTCCCGCAGGCACTTATTGAAGATAGCCACAAACTGAGCTGGATGCAGTGTCATGGCTAGCTTCAGAGCACGGGTCGGAACACCATCCGGGGCTGGAGGTTCATGCCTGCCGCCTGTATTTCTGTGATCCCTCTATAGTAAATGTAAAATGGCTTGACACAGCCCCAAAGTGCCAAAGCCGAGCCTCTCTGAATCTCTTGGCTTTTGCGCTTCTAATTTTCGCACAAGAGAAAGAGACCCACAGTTTATCGCAGAATCCGAACGGCAGTTTGAGAAGCTTTCCATGGCTAATTACTACAAAGCTGGCGCCAACAGCAGAGAGGGGTGACCGGGTGTAAAGTTTATACAAAGAAAAAAACTTTTTCATTAGATGTTCCGAGGCGGGATCGAACCCACGACCTCTTGCACAGCGGTCGCGCACACTAGCCGCAGAGTCACCCTGCCTTCCGATCCCTCTATAGTGTCTGGATCGAAACCACAAGGCTGCCTAGGTGAGTCCGACAAGCGAGTCGGTAAGAGATTTTTCACAATCTTTTTCAGCTCACCCGGCTCAAGTGGTGTGGCCTGTTTCTTGGCGTAGAGTCGTTTAACGACTAATTTGTAGGCCTGCCCGCAAGGGTCTCGGTCAGCGGAGTCACGCAACTGAAGGAAGCACTTCCGCTTACTCGCACTGATGGCGTCTTTCAGCATTTTTCTAGGCGAATCTGTCTCTTTTCATAAAAAGTTCGGACTTTCACGTGAACGCTGGAAGAGCCTCCTGGCGTGGATGCACGCCCGACGAGCATCGGCAATACGCTCGTTCCACAAATAGTTTGGCTCATGGCCTTCTATAAGGCTTGCTCCTAGCCATACTCGCGTCGCAGACTCTTTCTATTTGGAATGTGGTCTGTTGTGTGAGACTAGGAGAAAGAAACGCTAGGTAATGCTCTCTTTAAAATACGATCTTTGCACGGTCGCCAACTTGTAAAGTACATAAAAGCAAGCTTTTGAAAGCTTTGTATCCGCTTTCTGCTTAAGCAAATATTTTCACTGCCCACATTGCCGACCCCTAGCTAAGAGCTTTTTAAGGTGACAACTTCTTTAAATGTTTACTGTTTCACGGTCGCCAACTTTCAAAAACTTTCTCCCCACATCTTTCAGCTGGTTGATTTAAACACCAAAGAGAAACACTTTGAAAAGTTAAGCAATTGCTTATTGGATTTACTAGCTCAACTGCCCGCCTTTTAACATAAATGAAAACTAAAGAACACCGGAAAACAATATTCATTTTATTGCCAGTTATTGCCCCCCCAACTCTTAGCTCACCTGATCAAAGCAAAACTTTTGTGGGCAAGCGGCGAAAAGGGGGAAATTTCATTTCATTTCCATGCAGTGCACAATTTTTATTTGACGCAACTTCTATTTCCCTCCCTCACTTACTTTTATACATATATTTTATGTTCACTTGACGTTGGAGTTCAGCGGTATTTATTATGGGAGTCAAGGCTGCCGGTTGGTTACTCTGGTCAAGCAAGAACAAAGGCAGCTTAAACTGCTCAACGACTGGCCAAAATCGCATTACACGGCGGTCGCCTTCGCCATTTGGTCGACACAAAAGCAGCGCCACGAATTCGTCAACAGCTATTCCCCCTTTCCTGTTAATTGTGATCGAAAATGGAAAATATATAAACAATGGGCCATACTCGTTGGTTGATGGCCAAAAATGCTTTTTAAGCCTGCCGGCAAAATCCCCCCGATAATTGGGGCTTTGTGGCTGCGCCATGTTGCATTATCCAAATAATTGCAATGACAATGAAAGTTGCCTTGACGAGTTGCCTTTTATTTGTTTCTACCATTGCATATTTTCAATTAAAATTATTAACGAATCGTTCGTTGTTGAGGGAATTCTGTTTGCCGGAGTCACCTGAGCAATCCACTTGATGCTTGCGCAATTTCCCGGCTGCATTGTCCTTGCGTTGCTGATGTTGTTGTTGTTTTAAGTGGTTTTTTGTAGTTGTAGCTGGTTAGTTTTTTATACGCCCAAAGGCAACTTTTAACATTTAATGATGCTGCTTTGTGTTGCTGCTCTGCCGCCGCTGCACAGGCAGGCAGCACGTGCCATAAGCAGCGCTTTGGAAACTTTTAAGTAGACAAGCAACGAACCACCCCACCGCCACCTACGCCACCCGCCGCCCGCTTCCATATCTACGTATCACTGTCTTGCCTTTTGCGCTTTAAGTTGTCTTCTTTTTTTGTTCCCTTTTCTCCTTTAGAGCCTGCCAAGGTGTTTGAAGCAATTTGTGTCGCCCGACTCGGCTTGCGTCCTTGACAACTTGACTGCTTCTTTTCTTTGCCTCAGCCTCAGCGTGCGGTGTGCAGATTGTGCCAATTTAACCTGTTGCCGGCCCAAAGTTTTTCACCCTGGCAAATCGGAAATGAGCTCTTCATGTGCTGCGGCGCGGCACAGTTTTAATGCAATTCCAATTTAACTTAGTTACACTTTTCTATGCATTGCAAATCGCAACTGCACCGAAAACTTTGCACAAAGTAATTGCAATTCGAAGAATTTGTGAACAATTTAAGAAATTAAGTTCAGTCAAAGTTTTGCACGCGATTTTCGGGGGTTTAATGTGTGTGAGAGTGATTGTCATGTGGGAGTGGGGTCAATCTGTGCCTGCAGCCTTCTTGCAGAAATGCAAATGTCGCTGCCTGGCACACATAGTCATTACAAATTAATTTCACACGTGAGTAAGTCCATGCAGCAGCAGGAGCAGCAGGAGCAGCCAAGTCAAGGCAAGTCGAGGGTCCTGGTAACAGCATCGGGCAGCAAACTGACATTATGTCAGTCATATGACATTCAATTAGGAAAAGTTGCTGCATCTTGATGAGCAAATGTGCCATATAAAGGGTGCTTCAGCAGCCCTTTAAAGCTGATGCTAATGCTGAACGAGGGGAGCAATGATGCTGATGGTGATGCTGACATTGCTTAGTTGCACTGGACACCCTAAGTCAGATTACCAAATATGGCATTGATAAACACTGAGATCAAACTGTCAATTGAAGACTTAAGATTGGATTTACTGATCTCGTGGCACCTGCCCTGGAGTATTCTTGCATTTGCAGCTTAGGGAGCACAAAGCAGCCCATTAAGCAACAGCTCGGGCAGTTGCAACTAAAGAAAAATAGGGGAAGTTAACTTCGGCTCGGCCGAAGTTTTGTATACCCTTGCAGCTTCCATTGAAAACAAAAAAGCTTTTTTAAGACTACTTTTTGGACATTTCTTTTCTAGGGGATCTATACTATAAAGAAGTCTGATTTCGATTAAACTTGGTGAAATCATGGAAAAGCATAATACATTGTTAATTACGAAATTTGGAGGCAATCCGACTTAAAACAAAAAGTTTTTCTCACTAGAACTTCTTTTTCGACCGATCATTCATACTGCAGCTATATGCTATAGTCATCCGATTTTGATAAAACTTTGTAGAAATGTGTCCAAAGTATATAAAATAAGTGTATGCCAATAAAAAGGACGTTTTCATTAAAAACAAAAAAGTTTTCTTCACTCAACTAACCACCCCCCCCCACCACAACCCCCCCCCCAACAATATCAAAACTTACCCAACGTAATAAAATAAGGATGCCAATAAAAGGACGTTTTCATTAAAAACAAAAAGTTTTCTTCACTCAAACTAGTTTTTCGACCGATCGTTCCTATGGGAGCTATATGCTATAGTCGTCCGATTTCGACCAAACCTTGTAGAATTGTGTAAAAGTATATAAATTAATTGTAAGCCAATGATAAGGACGTTTTCATTAAAAACGAAAAAGTTTTTCTCACTAGATCGATTGAAAAAATAGTTCTAGTGAGAAAAACTTTTTAGTTTTTATGGAAAACGTCTTAATCATTGGCATACACTTATTTTGTAGACTTTTACACAATTCTACTATGTTTGGTCGAAATCGGATGACTTTAGCATATAGCTGCAGTATGAATGATCGGTCGAAAAAGAAGTTCTAGTGAGAAAAACTTTTTTTGTTTTAATTGGGATCGCCTCCAAATTTCGTAATCAACACTGTTTTTATGCTTTTCCATGATTTCACCAAGTTTGGTCGAAATCAGACATCTATATAGTATAGATCCCATTGAAAAGTAAGTTTATTTTCACCACTCAACCCCCTCCCCTTCCCTTCTGCAACCAGTGTTATATATTAGCTCAGTTTGACTTGACTTAACATCACCATTTCAAACAGTGTACTGCCAGCTGAGCACCTATCTTTGTAGCCTGGTGGAATCAAACATTGATCTGCTCTAGTCTTCTAGTTGTTACAATCACTTGCCAACCGACATTTTCGACACTTTCCTGTTGTTTGCTTGACGCATGCCAAAAGGAAAGAAAAATCGAAATCAATTTCAGTCCATCGCCCTTTTCCCTGCCATTGATTTATGGCCACGTTCCACATACTTACGAGCGCCAAACTTTTACACCGAATTATATTTCAATTTTGCGAAACAGAAACCGAATCAGGCGCAGAGCCAAAGGAAAAGATGTTAAAAACTTTTCGACAATTGACTTAAAAAGTTCTCAAGCTGCCAGAAATTGACTGCCTTTTGTATACAAATAGGCCGAAATCAGGCTGTAAACTGGGCCTGCGGGCCTGAGAGCTCATTTATGTATAAGGCCAAGACACAGGGGCGAGGGGGAAACATGGAGCGGAAGTAAACACATAAAACGGAAATGAAAATTCAATTATTTCGTTACGATTGTTCAACGGTTTTTTGTTGCTGCTGCTGCTGCTGTTCCTGTTGTGGGGTGTGTGTATGTGTGTGGATGGGTGTGCGAATTGTCGAAAAAGTTTTTTATTTTAAATTAAGTTAGGGTGCAGGCCCTGGCCGGCGCATGCAGCTCTTAAATTGAATTTCAGATGCGATTTTTTTTTTGTTTTTTTGTGTGTGTCTGTGACAGACCTTGGTCAGCTGCAGCTTGAAATGTGCATTTTGGTGCCATTTTTCACGCGCAATTAGCCAGCGTCCGCCTGTCGAAGGCATTCAGAGCAGCTTAGCGACCAGCTGGTTAGCTTTAATAGCTGTTAGTTAAGCACACACATCCTTTTATACGTATACTTAATTTTACTTGCAATCAGAAGATCTTGGCCAAAATCAAGGTGAATGTTGACCAAGCATGGAGCTGCACTTGTTAGCCAGCTACGTGCGCAACGAATCAATGGGAATTATGTCAAGTATCTGGTTTATCCAAGTGTGCATCCAGTTGCCTTAACCGAGGACATTGAGTTGCCATTGCAGAGACAAGAGACGTGAGCGAACAGAAAATGCTGACAATGTGTTGCGTTATCATGTGGGATAGCCTCCTGACAAACACATTTTTGTGTGCGTTTCACTTTACTTTTTTTTCTGTTTTTTTTTTTTTTTGTTGCTACCTTTTTGACATGTGTCATTTACAAATGTCAGCTGTGCGCTTGGGTTAACTGCGACAAATGCCAGGGCGCATGCGATGACCTTTCTTCTGGCAGCTGCTGCTGCTGCGCGTGTCACTTGGCTTTATCAAATTGCACTTACAGTTGCTAGATGACGACAACTACGAGTCCAACAAAAAGTGTTACCTAATGGTATCCAGCGTTTGACACGCTTGAAACCTTTGTTTAAAAGAAATATGTATAAGTAAGGGCCGGTTTGTCATCTTTTACTAAGAGCTTTGAGTCTGTGTTTCACATATCTAAAACATAGCAGATATTTAGAAGATGAGATATCGGCAGGTTATTAGACAGTATATTCCAATCATCCAGGGGCGTAGAAAGGATTTGTTTAACCCGATATACATAAAGTATCTAGGGGTTATGATTGACCACAGACTAGACTTTAGAGATCAAATGGCGTATGCTAGTCAAAAGGTAGGCCTAACGGCGGCAACCCTAGCCACAGTCATGGCCAATATTGGAGGCCCTCAACAATCTAGACAAAGTTAGCTCAACAATGTTTTACGCTGCACCTGTTTGGGCACATGCCACACGCTCTGACTCCAAAACAGTTTCGTATGATGCAGCATTGTTGGTGGCGGGACTTATTCCATTCGATCAGAAAGCACAAGAGGCGGCAGAATTCTTTAAAGGAGCGTCAGATGGCACATTAATGGCAGAGCTGAGAGCGAAACTGCGATTGGATACCCTGCGGAGATGGTAATCCAGGTGGAAGCGGTCAAAGGACCATGGACTTATAGCCTAATCCCTAATATACGGCCCTGGCAAGATAGAAGACTACTTGACGCAACTTCCTACAGGACAAGGATGTTTGAAATCATATTCACATAGATTCAAACACGAAGACGACCCGTACTGACCCTACTGTTCAGGGCAGTCGGTCATCCAAGACGCAGAACATGTTTTTTATACTCTGTACCAGAGGTACAAAGAGTATAATAAGTTTGTGCAATAGTATGTAACAGCCAGAAGGAAGCATCTCAGACCCTTTAAAGAATACATATTCTTGATCAGCATCAACAGCCGAGTCGATATAGCCATGTCCGTCTGTCCGTCCGTCCGTTTGAACAAACAGATCTCAGATATGGTAAGAGATGGAGGTTTGACAAGTATAGAACAAATTCTTATTATACTTGCAGGCAGATCAAGTTTATTTTCAATTTTGGCCACGCCCCCTTCCGACTCCGCAAATTGGAAGAAACTTCATATCTTCTACAGTTTTATAGATAGAAGGTTCAAACCTTCTGGACATATTTAGTAATCAGGATTACTTATCGATCCGCTGGTAAAGATCGGATCAACGGTAGTCGAGTTATGAGGAAATCAAACTATTATGGGCTTTAGAGGCGAGTTGGAAGTTTAGACCTTGTGTGTAAAGTTGTAATATAGGAGCTTTGGTTCATGTCCTTACTAAGTGATAAGGAAAGTTGCTTTGGCTTATGTCCGTGCTTAGAGATAAGTAGAATAGCTTTTTATACCCTTGCAGAGGGTATTATAAAATTGTCCGGATGTTTTTAACGCATAGAAGGAAGCATCTCCGACCACATAAAGTATATATATTCTTGATCAGCACGACGAGCTGAGTTGATTTAGCCTTGTCCGTCTGTCCGTCTGTTTCTATGCTATCTCCTCCGTCAGTTTTAAAGCTATTCTCACCAAACTTTGCACAAAGTCTTTTGGTACAAATACGCTGCACATTTGTCGGAACCGGCCGGATCGGATGACTATAGCATATAGCTGCCATAGGAACGGCCGGTTGAAAAACTAGTCTTAAAGAGAAAAACTTCTTTGTTTTTAATGGAAATGCCTCCAAAGTACGTATTTCTTAGTTTACTATCCCTTCCCATGATTTCACTAAGCTTGGTCGAAATCGGAAGACTATAGCATATAGCTGCCATAGGAACGATCGGTCGAAAAACTAGTTCTAGTGAGAAAAACTTTTTTGTTTTTAATGAAAACGTCCTTATCATTGGCATACTCTTATTTTATTTACTTTTACATAATTCTACAAAGTTTGGTCGAAATCGGATGACTATAGCATATAGCTTCCATAGGAACGATGGGTCGAAAAATGGCAGCTATATGCTATAGTCATCCGATTTCGACCAAACTTAGTGAAATCATGGGAAAGGATAGTTAACTAAGAAATACGTACTTTGGAGGCGTTTCCATTAAAAACAAAAAAGTTTTTCTCACTAAGACTAGTTTTTCGACCGATCGTTTCTATGGCAGCTATATACTACTGGTTTTAGTGTCAATTTGAGACAAAGTGTATCAAATTGATATGGAAACCAATTGTTTTGGGTGTATGAATAAAAAAATCATAAGTTAAGTTCGAGAATGGCAAAATTAACCTCTTAGTTGAGGTTACCTTCACATTTCAAAGATCAGACAGTTTGCAAAACCGTTGTTCATAGGTCCTTATGAATTTCATCACTAATGATTGTGAGCCGTTCTACTACAGATGGACGATTTAAAGGGCTTGGTTAAATGGTTGTGAGCTCCTGAAAAAATATATTGGAGTTAAGATCTATGAACCAAGACTCGCACTGAACTTTCACTTAGAATTTTCCTGGCTTGCAGCCTAGCAAGTCTTTTTAGCATAGCTTTCTTGCTGCATATTCAATTCAACTTTGATTCGTACTCAGGAAATGGAGGGACAAGAGAAGGGCTTTAAGTTTTGGATCGACCCATGCATAATAAGACCAAGAACAAAAAAAAAAATACAGAGACACACAAGCGAGTAGATTCACCTCCGTAGTGTAAATATTTATGAAAATAGATTTTGATATATAATTGGATTTTCTGGACTTCTGCTTTATCAAAGTCCACCCTAATCCAGTTGCTTGAATATTCTATGCATTTGCATAAGCTTAATACTATACTTGGCTTATAGTTACAGGTTATAAACCACGTCAACTCCGCAGCTTCAGCCAGCTCCACCACCACATCATCACTATAATCGTAAACATAAAAGTCGCTGAACCACAACCCGTGCTCTATTTGATGGCTGTCTTCGTAGCCACCTTCACTTGGCCTGGGGCTAAGCTTTGGCAATAATTTTTGCCGTATTTTGCACCATTAACATGCGCCGTAAAAAAGTAGAAAATATAATTCCAACATGTGACAAGCTGCTGGCACAACTATCTACAGCCCATGGATTCATCTGCTGTTGCTTTCCCCTCCCCACTCGTCACTTGCCACTTGCGTATTTAATTAAGTTTCCGCCGCGCTGCACATGAAAAGGACTAAAAGACGTTATTAATTAAATTCCTTTATGCACAGGTTAAGTCGCTACGCAAAACTTTGTGTCCACAAATGGAATATTAACGAGCCAACTAAGGGTACGAGCTGGCAAAAGGAGTCGAAACAACAAATCGAAACATTTATTAAATGTTTGCGGTTTCGCCACAGATTGTAGATCAAAGCAAGTTTAAGCTGGTTCAGCTTTTCCCTGCCAAAGCTAAAGCGGTCCGCACATGGACCCAACTAAGCAGTTAAAGCGCAGACAGGCAAATCAACTAGCCAGTGACTCACAGATCAAAATAAAATCTCAAAAAATCTGTAAAAATCTCTCAAAAGAGAGCCAGCGGGCAAGTACCAAAATGCAGCACCAGCTGCTCCACCCAAGCGCTTGGCATTTACATTTAAGCTGATAAGGAAAGTGCCTGCTCCTCACCTGGCGCAGGCTGGTACGAAACAAAAAAAAGGAAAATATTGTTTGTTGAAACTGTCGCTGGTTTATGAAATCGCGTGAGCCGGCAAAATTTACATTTGACGCACGCACTTTACATTATTAATGCCTTAAGCCGAAGGCGGCACAAAAAATTAGATGCCTATCGGTGTGCGTGTGTGTGGGAGAGAGAGTGTGTGTCATTTGGCAAATGTATCGCATTTCGTTTTTCTGTTTGCATTTTTACGCTTCGCTGGAAATTTTCCAATTTTTGCTGCTAATATTTATTAATCAAGTAAAAGCTCACACTCACACACACCCAGACCACTTATGTGTTTGATTTTTGCACAAAAATTGATTGGAAATTTATAAGCTAAACTTTTAGCAACGTATTTGCTTTTGTTTGCTTCCGCACGAAACAGAATTAATTTTGTACTTTTTCTAATACCCTTTCCAAATTGGAAGTCTAAGAACGGGCCTTTTGTTTGAATTAATTTGTCTGAATCAGGGGTCGAACATATGTAACTTTGAGTTTATTTTAAAGTATTATGAGTAAAAAAACCATGAAAAATTTGGGATCCCACAATTTTTTACAAAGTTCCATCTGGTTTTTGGTGCGGTCCACACATAAGCCAAAAGGGGTTTAGTGAAACTTAAGACTCTAGAACTCACAAAGATGAGTGATAAAGTAAATTTCCCTGCGCAAATTTCTTCGAATTTGAAATCCTACAGGATCAGTGTAGATTCGCCAAATGCATGTACTTTCTTGTGGACCTTGAGTGCTTAGGTGTTTTAATATCAGAGTGGCAACTGCCAAAGTGTCGTGTGGATGGAAGACAATTCGTACTCCTAATTCAAAATGACCTGGGTGGCAATGAAACTTTGGGGTCTGAGTTGAAGAAATTTGCGGAAAATGGTCCAAAAACCGCGAGAATTGCCAAATGTATGGATTCGATAAAACTTTGGAAACTAGTTTGACACTTGCCCAGGAAAAAATGGGCGGAAAATGGTCCAAAAACAGTGAAATTTGCAAAACGTTCGATTGTGATGAAACTTTGGGGAATGGTTGGTCGTTTGCCCTCGAAGATTTCTAAATTGAAGAAATGGGCGGCAAATGGTGATTGCGTTGAACTTTGGGCAATGGTCGGACGCTTGAACTTTAAACTACCTTGATCTCATCGAACTATTTCTTAGCTTTAAAATAAATATTCAAAAAATATTTTTTTAAGCGCTGATATTACAAAACTAAGTAATGGATTGATGGTAAAGTCGTCGCATTCTTCCGAAGGGACTACTCCCGATTCTACATTCTTTTAGGAACTCCTGCACATTTTTCATTGTGTTCATTGTTCCCTTCCAAAACTCGGGCATTGTTTTGGTCAATGCTGGTCACAGTTTGGGCACTGTTTTGGGTCTATTTGGTCACTGTTTTGGTCACTGTTTGGTCACTGTTTTGTCACTGGTTTGGTCACTGACTTGGTCACTAATTGGTCACTGTATTGATTACATTTTTGGTCACTAATTTGCTAACTGCTTTGGACACTCATCTGGTCAGTGTCATGGTCACTGTTTTGGTCACTGTTGGGTCACTGTATGGTCGCTGTTTTGGTCACAGTCTTAGTCACTAATTGGTCACTGTATTGATCATTCTTTTGGTCACTGTTTTGTCATTGGGCGTATTCAGCAGATAAATCCGATTTACGATTACTGATCTACGACTTGCAATTTCTAAGGATTCTCTGTTGAATGACACTGAATGCTTCGTTCAGAATATTCCCTGGCTTATTACATTTGGTCAAAAATACACTGTCACTACTTTTGAGGGCTTTTAACGCTGTAAGTTCGGCGGCTCATTCTCAATTTTGGCGTTAACAGTTGACCGAACTGTCGATAAACTGTCTCACCAATCATGATTTCCAAATTCAACAGTCGCAATCGGCAATCACTGTATTCACCGCTTAGAATCGGCATTCATAAATCAGTAATCGAAAATCGGATTTATCTGCTGAATACGCCCATTGTTTTGGTCACTGTTTGGTCACTGTTTTGGTCAAAGCTTGTTTACTATTTTAGTCACTCTATTTGTGACTGTTTGGTTACAGTTTTGGTCTCCGTCTTGGTCACTTATTGGTCACTATATTGGTCACTGTTTGGGTCACTGTTTTAGTCACTGTTTTAGTCACTGTTTGGTCACTGTTTGGTCACTGGCTTAATCGCTGTCTTGTTCACTAATTGGTCACTCTGTTGATCACCGTTTTGGTCACTATTTTGCTCACTGCTTTTGACACTCTTCTGGTCAGTGTCATGGTCTCTGTTTAGTCACTGTATGGGCGTTGTTTTGTTTACTGTCTTGGTCACTGTATTAATCACTGGTCACTGTTTTGGTCATTGTTTTGGTCACTGTATTGGTCACTGTTCTGGTCACTGTTTTGGTCTTCTTTTTGGTCACTGTTTAGTCACTGTTTTAGAGGCAGCTTTGGTCACTGCTTGGTCACTGTTTGACCACAGCTTAAGTCACTGTTTTGGTCACTCTTTTGTTACTGCTTTGATCACTGTCTTGTTAACTAATGGGGCATTGTGTTGGTCACTGATTGGGTCACTTTTTGGACACTGTGTTGGTCACAGTTTTGGTCACTCTTTTGGTCACTGTCTTGGTCACAGTTTTTGTCACCGTTTACACATACACAAACGGAGTTTTTGTTGCAATTTCGCCATGCGCTAGTCCTATACGCACCGCATAGGCTTCATGCTTAACAACAACAGTTGCGTCCTAAGCGTATAGAGCTCCGGCAACCCAAATTTATAGCTATAAAACAGATATACGAAATAAAATATATGGAAAAATGACAAAGTACAAGCATTAAAATTAAGCTAGTATGGGAAGTAGGGGTAGGCCGACCGAAAGGCTTAGCCGCCATCGTGCGACACGAAAACCGGAAGGAAGAGTATAAAATAATGTTAACTACGGGCTAAATAAGTTAAAATATAGTTTTTCAAAGCAGGAAGAGAATGTTCCGAGTTGATTAAGCGGTAGAGTTTGTTGTAATCAGCACAGAGGATATGCAAAGCATAGTTAGTAGTACATCGTTTCAGAAATAAGGGGACAAAGTAACGGTACGATCTACTAGGAAGATTGAGATTAATTTGGCTTACCAACTCCACACTGAAAAAAAAGATCCAAAAAGATTTCGTATCCATTTGGAATGGAAATGTCTTAAATATTCTTTTAATCATCTTTAATATCCTTTCAATCATCCAACGGAGCTGAAAATCATCCAAAAGATATGAAAAATCGTCAATTCTTTGGTCGATTTTTAGCTCCGTTGGATAATTTAAAGGACACTAAAGACATATCCATTGCAAATGGAGACGAAAATCATCAAACGGATATTTTTCTCTGTGCAATGAGTAGATTTTACCAACAACAGGTCTATGTATGAAGATTAAGTTCAAACCACGAAGAGCAAACAATAAGAATAGCTTTTGCACAGATTCAATTTTATCTTGATGGGTCGAATATTGCGGAGACCACACATATGATTCAAACTCAAGCGTACAAGACGGACGGATGGACAAGAGAAGTGTAAAAATCCTGGGATTGTAGGGATCGTCAAATTTCTTCGACCACCGGTTAATAAACCCAAGAAGACTTCTGGCCTTATTAACTGTAGCAGTTACATGAGAGTTAAATTTAAGTTGATTGTCAAGAATCAAAGGGCAAAGCACTCACCAATACTCATAAAGAACAGCGCATTGAAATTGGGCAACAAAATCAGATGAAATTGTTGTTGATCAGTGTGCTTGCGTCAATCAAAGAAAATAACTAACCCGGTTTTTGTTCTATGCAACGCCGCACACGAAATCTTTTACATGTGTGTCGTTTTCTATACCTCGCGCCCTGCATGTATACGATCATTGACTTCCTATCTTCGGTGCAATTACAAAAACAAAACGTAGCCAAAGAGCATAAGGCTGAGCATCGCTGCTCTAGATCATTTGGTTCAATTAGACGCTGCAACGGCACATTATCAAGCATGTACGGAAATAAATGTGGTCAGCTTTTGTAAAATGTCATAACCTTCGACTTAAAACTGTTACAGACTAGAAGATTTTCTTGATACCATGAGAGAAATGCATCCAATTCTGCTTGCAAATTATAGCAGGAAACCATATCATTATATGTTTAACATATTTTCAAATCATCGGCGTATATAAGCACCAGAAAGTGAGCCAAGACTGAAAGAAGATCATTGATAAGGATAATAAAAAGCAATGGACCCAAGTGACTACCTTGGGGATCTCTAAAAGTAAACTGGATGCACTTAGAATATGAATTACAAATTTGGACTTTATGCCATTTTTTTGAGCTTGTTGGGCAATTTCTAGAGTTTGGGGCATACGTGTCGTATGAGTAATTTTTACTAAAACACTCAGCAAACGCTGTTCAAATCAAAATTTTTGCTCTACAATCGATTTCTTATGCCACCATAAAAGTTATGTCTTCCCCATTTCTTTGTACATTTCTGCAAGGGTATTTCTATTCGTTCCAGTTGAGTCTACTAGTTTGTTTCAGCTGCTCCCATTTGTAGCACTTGCGTGCCAGGGATTTGATTTTCTTATTTCTCTTTTTTTTCGCTCTCTAGTTTACTGACTTTGAGTGGCAACAGCCAGAGTGGAAAACTTTCGTCACAAAAAATTGGAACAATGTTATTTCCTTATTTTTTTTTTATATATTTTGTAGATTTTTTATGGTTCATAGTAGCCTTTGCTGGGTTTTCAGCTGTCTGTCAAAGCATTGCCGTTGGCTAGGAATTTTTAGAAATCATTCACAGAACAAACCTAGTGTCGGCAACAACTCAACAAACTGATAAAGTGAGTTCCAAATTTAAAGCATATTTATAAAAAAAAAAACAAAAAAAAACAAAAATAATTTTACAATTTTCTTTCCTTGTAGAGCTGCCTTCAAACCAAACAACTGCTGCAAAAAAGAAATTTACCAAAGATGAAACTGCAATTTCTTACAATGCACTACTGGCTCATAATTTTTGGTAAGTATTTCAAGACTTGAAAGAAAGTTGAAAGTTTCTTTGAACTTGTATGCATTTCTAGGAGTCTTCATGACAAGCCATGGACTGCGCATTAAGCGCTCGGATAATCAGACTCAGATGCCGGTTACTACCCAAACAGAGCCACTACTGCAGTTGCAGAATCAGACCAACTGCAATACCACACAGCCTGTAGTCAAAGCGGAGGCCACCACCTCTGCCACCACAACCACCAGTCCAGCTACTGTAAATGCCTCCACAGCCACTGCTCACGTGCCACGTGCCAAACGCCGCTTGGCTTTAATGAATGAGGTGCTAATGCCACGCCATCGACGCCATCATGTAACGGGCACTGCCACTCCCGTTCCTTCTTCGGCTGCCGCATCGCCTTATGTCTACTTTAACAAACTGATTTCACCAGATGGCAAACAGCAGGTCAAGGAATTCGAAATATTGGCTCCAAACATGATGATTGAAAGCGTGCAGCAAGAGCTGAACTATGGACCCGAGCTGATGGTACCCGTACCCCAGGATCTGGAAGGAGTCTTGCTGCTTGATAATAGTGCACCTGTTGCTATGCCCTCCAAACATCATCACAAGCACAAGTCTTTGGCTGGGTTGCCACCCATGATTTACATGTTGCAACAAATGCTGCAGCCGAATATGGAAACGCCCATCTCTGCGATTAAGGAAGTACATCACGGCCGATTCGATACGCCACTCTATCAGTTCCTGGACTCTGCTGTGGATATGGCTTTACATAACAATCATGATGCTATTGAGCATCTGCTGGGCGATCACTTGGAACAGGAACATGACAATGAGCTCGACAGCAAGAAGAAGAAGGATAAGAAGAGTGACAAACCAAAAGCCATAATGGAAATCTCACCCACTCGCAAGGAGAACGAACTTTTGGTTAGTTGCCCCATTCATCATGAGCATCATGCCAATAAGAACGGCGATGATGTCGAGAATGACGTGGTTCTAGTTAACGAGTGTCACATTATCTAGATAGAACTTAGGATAGGGGGCGGGGAAAACTACAGCATGTCTTCATTTGTAGTTAGGTCAGTTAGAGATTGTTTAGAAGAGCTAGATTGTTTCACAAAATTGTAGGTTTTTGTTTCAAATTTGTTTTCAATAGTTCAATCTTAGTTTTCAGGGAACATTCGTGTTATATTTCGTTTAGGTTTCTCTTTTCCGAATGCTAACAACTGTTTGTAAGTGAAAGCCACTGCCAAGGCTTTTAAAAACTATAATAAACGCTATGCATTCAAAATAAGAGTTTGATTTATATAAGGCGCTTTCAGTTAAACGTTGGATGCCGCATTTTCTGCGAGAATATTTGCTCCCACAGGTTTCAAGTTTCCACTGGGTAAGGACTTCAGCAGTCGGGGATGATGACATACCAGCGAAGTTTATGGAGGGAAACTGAGGAGCTCCCCTTGGAATGGTTAAAGGCCATCTTGTTGAACAGTGCGAAGGAACCCGGCGCCACCACACAAGGACAGAAAAACCCAAAAAACAAAAAAAGAAAACAACGACACGATCAACCCACCCCCCCATCAACGGTTTCGATCATTTTTTTACATAGCTTGTGTAGTAGTGCTTTACGGTGCACTATGGGGAATTTGCCCGATTTTTTGGAATAAATGTATTTTTAAAAGGGTGCCGATTTTCGATTTTTTTTTTTTTTTTATTAAGAAAACATCAAGCTGTTTTGTAACATACCGCAAATGGTTACTTAACAGTCTAGTATTTAAATACCAACTGTTAAAGTCAGCTGTTGCAAACGCACATGGTTTGTTTACATTTTGCTTAACTTTGAAGCTCACTTTCAAATCAGTAATTCTGAAACAAAATTACGTAAGACAGTCAAATTTAAAATGATTACTAATTCTTCAGGTATGTACTTTGTGTAAATATTAATATGTTGCTTGATATGTGCGTCCAATTCTAACAATTTGTAAATGTAGCAGGTGATGTTTTCGTT
This sequence comes from Lordiphosa collinella, assembly GCA_018904265.1. Lineage (NCBI taxonomy): Eukaryota > Metazoa > Arthropoda > Insecta > Diptera > Drosophilidae > Lordiphosa > Lordiphosa collinella. The sequence continues at coordinate 26,786 of JAEIFV010000370.1, forward strand.
TGTGTTTTGGAAAGAAAGTTCAACTTTCAATAGAGTTTTAAAAAAAATGTTTAACTTTGTTTAGTGAGTGTCTATATCCATGTTGTAGAGTCATTAATTGCGAATTCAGAACATATTGTCTCATCGTGCGCTTCGTGCGACTTTTCGCGTAATTTCATTTCTTAGGAACCAATCTCTTGATCAGAAACGCAGCCCTGCTGGAAGTGTGGCATAAGCAAAAGGGTCTTCGAGAAAAAGAAGATGCAGTATTCACTTTTGTTAGCAAGCAAGTTGATCCCATTATTTTTGAAGTAAATCAAAGCGTCTTAAAAGAGAAAGCCTGAATTTTCCCCTCAATTTATTGCAAAAATGGCGAAAATGCCAGAGGAAGATGGATAAGTTTTCGACAAAATACTCAAAGTGGATGGAAGGCAATCTTAGCTTGAATTTGATTGGAAATGCAAGCAAAGGAGAATCAAAGAAAAAAACCGCTGGACGTCCAAAAATATCATTTTGGTTAAAAGGTGCAAGAGGGAAAAGAAATGAAGCTAACTATCTCTCAGCGGCCCAAAAGCATAATGTTGGTTTGCTGGTTCAAGCAGCAGGCATAGCTGCTCGAAGACATAGGCTCAACGATCTTGCTGTTATATTGAAGTTACTAGCGTTAAATCCAGCAAAAGCCAAAATGTTCAGGAAACTGATAAGCAAGCCCGTTGAGCAGCCTGTGCGTTCTTCGACAGAGAAGGCTTTGGCTTTAATACTTGATCAAGGCTTCACCAAAGAGCAGTATTGTGCAATTCGAGAGGACGCAAAGTGCAGGAAGGCAGATATTTATCCAAATTATAAAGAAGTAGCCGAAAAAAAAAAGGATTGCCGACCCGCCAATATTGAAATAACGGAAACCGTAGCGAAAGTTTCCCTACAAGATCTTTTGGATCATACCGTAGCTCGGATAGTAGCTTATCAAGCGGAATTTATTGCAGCGACAATGAATGATCAGCACACAAATTTCCTATCTGCAGAATTGATTTTAAGCTATGGTTTTGATGGAAGCACGGGACAAGCGAGCTTCAATCAGGCATACACTGACTGCCAGTCATATCAAGCTGATTCGTCACTCTTCGCTACGACAGTTATGCCTCTTCGCCTAATAGATTCATCAGGCAATGTTTTATGGAATAATAATACTCCTCAGAGTATTCGATTTTGTCGTCCGTTAAAACTGGAGTTTGTAAAAGAATCAATTGAAGTTATTAAGAGAGAGCATTTACAGATTCAAGCTGAAATACAAAATTTAATATCATCCAAAGTAATCCTAAAAAACAATCAATGCTTGTATGTAAAGTTCAGTCTGCACTTAACTGTAATTGATGGCAAAGTACTTAATGCCTTAACGGAAACCAAATCATTCCAAGCTTGCCCCATATGCAAAGCGACGCCAAAGGATTTTCTCGGAAACAAAAATTTTAAGTGTCTTCAGTTTGTTCCTATTATGGACAATTTAAAATATGGTGTAAGTCCACTACATTGCTGGATCAGATTTTTTTGAATTCATACTCCATGCCGCATACAAAATTGATATAAAAAAGTGGAAAATTATGAATCAAGGCGACAAATTCATGGTTTCGGAAAAAAAGAAACACATTCAACGTATGTTTTGGGAGAAGCTGGCGCTAAAGGTTGATCAACCAAAACAAGGTGGATTCGGAAGCTCAAATGTCGGAAATACTGCGCGCCGTGCATTTAGCAGCTATATAGAATTCTCGAATATAACTGGCATTGATATACAAGTCATTTTAAATATGAGAACCATATTAATATGCTTATCATGTCAATTACCAATAAACCTGGACAAATATGAGCAACTTTGCCAAGAAACTGGGCACCTTATTGTGGACAAATATCCATGGCTTCCCATGACACCGACTGTCCACAAGATTTTGGTTCACTCCAGACTCATCTTAGAACAAACCGTTCTTCCAATCGGATATTTTGGCGAAGAGGGTGCAGAGGCCAGGAATAAGTATTATAAATCCGACAGACTCCACCATGCGAGAAAGCACAGTCGAATCTCCAACTTTACAGATGTTTTCCAGAGAGCCATGGATACTTCGGACCCCATCATTTCATCAATGAATTTAAAGAAGCGCGTCCGAAAACATAAGCGGCTTTCTCTTCCACCAGAAGTCACTCAATTGTTATTATGCGAATATGAACCTGAAGACGAGTCTTTAGATGTTGATGACTATGAAGAGGAAAACGACTATGATTTTTTGTATAACATTGAAATTGAAAATGAAGAACATATAGAGTAAAATTTGTTAAAAAAAAAAATTAACCGGTGGGGGTTTTGTGTACTTTCACTTTTCCAACAGGTGTGTAAAGGTATGTAGATAAAGTAGAACCATTTCCAGTCCTAAGTGGCGATCTTCAAGGGCCCAATCTGTTTCCTGCTGTCCCTATCTACTAGGCGACCCAAACCACTAGAAAAAAAAGACATCACTACAACCATGCCTACATAGCATTTTCAGTTGTAGTCCCAGCTCTACTTAAATTTAATGGTTCAGTAGAGAGAACCCTCCTGTACTTTAATCGGACTTAGCAGGGAAAATATTTGGCATTGCAATGGCCCACCTAAAGCTCTTGCCAACCAAACCAATTCACAGCGCAGTGGACCATAAATGCAAATAGGAATTGTTTTTATTTTTATTTTGTTTTTGCTGCATTTAAGTCCCTTTGATGTGTCTGTTTATTGATTTTGTACACTTTTTTGGTTGCCAGGCCAAATAATCAACGCCATAGAAGGTGACACATGATATTTGCATACTTAGTTCAGTTTTTTGGCCACATAAAGTTTATAGAACTCCAAAGAAACTTTAATGGCTCTTTAACATGGCCGCCCTCCCCTGGCAACGCTCAGTGGGCGTTGCTGACTCAACAGTTCAATTGAATTTAATGCCACAGAGTTCTGCTTCTGTCCGCTGTTTGCCGTCATGGTTTTTGACTATGAAATCTAGATTAGAACTTTTCTCTTCTTCTTTTTTTTTTTAATGTTGGCAACAACTTGTGGCAAACATAATTACAAGCTGCCAAATGACAACCATAACAGTTACAGCGACAACAAGTTGATGTCCTGGCAACGTGCCTGATGGCTCTGTGATGTTATTGTTTATTTGTTTGTTGCTCATAATGAAGCCATAAATTTTGAAAGCAACCAAAGAGATTAACAAAAGCTGTCTGTCTGTCGGACTGTCGGCTGACTGACTCAATGAAATTTAATCAAATTGTGAGATGAAAGTTTTGAAATTAATAGAATTCAGTTTTCTGTCAATTGAAGGCAAAAAGTTAATGCACTGGTAATGTTAGAAATGCTTTCCTCCCCTTGCCAATAGCTGTCAACTGCATTTATTATTTACACTTGTAAATAAATTTAGAGAAAGGGGGTGGACCTCTCCTCTCCTGCACATACATACATTCGCATTTACACTCCAGTTAACACCCCAGGGACAAAGCAAGAAGCTGTAGCTACGCAATTTACGAATGCTGCGTTGCACTTTTCAGCTCTCAAGCTTATATAATGGCCAACACAACTACAAACCACACACACACACACGTGCATTTGAAAAGTAAATTTGTATTTATGCTGCTGCCAAGCACCCCTGACACTTGCCTGGCATTTGCTTTAGTTCGGTTTGTCTTTCAATGCTCTTACTGACTTTAAGCACATTATGTGCTCCATTTAATGTCTATGTGATTCACACACACACACACACACACTGATCTAAACATCAAGTGGCAATTTACATTAGTTTTATTGTATAAGAAATTAGCAGCATTTAGCAGCAGCAGCAGCCGGAAAAACTTTTGCCTTCGTCTATGTTTTCAAGTGTGTGTGTGTGTGTGTGTATGCTAGATTTGTTTGCTCATATGGCAGCTCTTTTGCCCTCAGCATATCAATTTTATTCCAGCAACGCCTCGGGGCGTTTCAAGGTGCGCAATATAGCAAATCGATTTTCCTAATGAAAGGGAAAAGGAAAACTTCAAGTTGCGATTTTACTTGAATGACTTCAACGCATTAAGGTGTAAACACACGCGAGTGGATGGCGGTAAATAACAATTGCCAATAATGATGAGCGTATTATACATTGATAAGTAGAGTTTAGTTTGCAATGCAATTGGAAATTGAGCTTAGCTTAACAGTTGTTTTAAAAACTGTAAGGAAATGTATATCTCAGTCAAGTCTAGAGACTTTTACAAGAAATTTGTTAATAAATTCTGAGGCACCTGAGGGTTAAGGTTTTTGGGAAGTGGATTACCAAGCTATGTGGTTAAGAGGAGAAATGTATGGTCTTACCTATGTCTCTGCTCGGGCGCCACTTGTAAGGAAGCTCCTAGCCAAGGTATATATCTCAGAATTACAAGAAATTTGTAAAGAAATTCCAAGCACCTGAGGGTTAAGGTTTTGGGAAGTGGATAACCAAGCTATTTGCTTAAAAGGAGAAATGTATGGTCTTACCTATGTCTCTGCTCGGGCGCCAAGGGTCTTTTACAGGAAATTTCTGGAGAAATTCCAAACACCCGAGGTTTTTGGGATGTATGGTCTTATTATGTCCCTGCTCGGGCGCCACTTGTAAGGAAGCTCCTATCCGGGGGATATATCTCAGTCACGTCAAGGGTCTTTTACAAGAAATTTCTGGAGAAATTCCAAACACCCGAGGTTTTTGGGATGTATGGTCTTATTATGTCCCTGCTCGGGCGCCACTTGTAAGGAAGCTCCTATCCGGGGGATATATCTCAGTCACGTCAAGGGTCTTTTACAAGAAATTTCTGGAGAAATTCCAAACACCCGAGGTTTTTGGGATGTATGGTCTTATTATGTCCCTGCTCGGGCGCCACTTGTAAGGAAGCTCCTTTCCGGGGGGATATATCTCAGTCACGTCAAGGGTCTTTTACAAGAAATTTCTGGAGAAATTCCAAACACCCGAGGTTTTTGGGATGTATGGTCTTATTATGTCCCTGCTCGGGCGCCACTTGTGAGGAAGCTTTCACAAGAAATTTGTAAAGAAATTCCAGACACCTGAGGGTTAAGGTTTTTGGGAAGTGGGTTACCAAGCTATGTGCTTAAGAGGGGGAATGTATGGTCTTACTTATGTCCCTGCTCGGGCGCCACTTCTAGGGAAGCTCCTAGCCGGGGTATATACCTCAGTCTAGGGTTTTTACAAGAATTTTCTAAGGAAAATCAAAACACCCGAGGGTTAAGGTTAAGAGGGCTATCACTCACTTATGTTGCCTCTGATCTAAGTCTTTAGGAATACGATAGTTGGGGAACAGAAATACGCCTGCAGCTGGAAGTGATCCTCGCCAGCAAACGGGTAGGTTCTTAAGCAGGGGTGAGAGCGGGAAGGAATCCTCGGTAGAAGGTAGAGGGATGACCAAAGCGGTTAATGATCCACGCCCTTGGCCAACGGGCTACCAAGGTGGGAGGGGGATGTGATTTACGACTCCAAATGTGGCACAGAGAGAATAGAAAGCTGGGTAACTGAAGCGGGAAGTGATCCACCCCCACAGATAACTATCTACAAAGGTTGAAGTGTTCTACGACTCTGGGAAAGGTAAAAGAGAGAGATAGAGATGGCCAAAGCGAGAAGTGATCCACGTCTTTGGAAAAGTTAACTACAGGAAAGTGATCCTCGACAGGATAATATCTTTATTCAATTTCACCTAATTATTTTCCGCACTTAAAGGTCTTGCTGCGCCGTCGTTACCTTTCTTTCTCTTTTCTTTTCACTTTCTTCTCACATTAATTACTTGGACTCCGTCAATCCCCTTTTTGTCTGCGTCCGCGTACGTGCGCCTTACTGAATGATGCCCTTAGGACGATGGCAGCAGCGTCCTCAAATTCCCGCGTGGCGGTTTTAAGTTTTATATTAACGCTTTTTGCGTTTTCGTACCAGGCTGACGAGCTATGCGGGATCTGCTGCATTAGAAACTATCGCAAGACAGTCAGTCCTAAGAACCCGTTTGCTTCTTTGCGTGAGTGCACGACCGTTAGGTTTGAAACCATGTTCTTTTGAATTCTTATTAAAATACAATTGTGATATAGTGGGTGACTACCTCACGAAACTGATCATATGACATTAAACCGCAGTGACACTTTAAAATTAACATAGAAAATTGAATTGCAATTGTAAATTAAATTTTACTTAAATTAGCTTTTGCGCAGCTTTTATTTGTGTTTGTCTGTGAGTGTGTCTGTTAATTGAGTCATGCCAGTTGCGGCTCTTCTTGTTTGCTTGTTTCCTAAGTCAAAATGTATTTTCAACGAACTAAAAACCGCAACTGGCAACCAGAGTTTGCGAGTGAGAGAGAATGCATCATCATGTTGCATGTTGCGTGCAAGTTTTACAAGTGAAAACTTTGCTGTCAGAGATACTTTATGTGCAAATTTTTGGTTAGGCAAAACACACACACACACACACACACACCCTTTGCTGCTTGGTCAGCCTTTTGCTGTTGATGCTGTCAGTTGGCAAGTCATTTGCATGCACATGCAGCACAACAGCAAAAATGCCTTCGAGTTGAAGCCTGTTAGCATATAAATCACATTGTAAAAGACAAATTGAAAGCTGTTGCTGCTTTCAGATGCTGCGGGCACTGCCTACGCCTTCAATTCCAATGCAATTAACACACACACACGCATGCACACACACTTACGCCTGCAGCATGCATTTTAGGGCTAAAGCATTGATCAACTCCAACAGCATACTTACAGGCTGAACCCCTGCAAGTCTCCTGATTAAGCCAAATGCCATGCATCAACGAGAGTGCGACAGAGGGGGAGAGACGGAGCAAGGGCTAGGGGCATTGTCCAAGTTGTTCATAGATAATACGCGTAATAAAGACAAGTAGACCTGAAGCCGGCCGATGTCTGTCTGAAAATTGAATTTTGAAGGGGCCTTACAAGTACAGTGGGCATTCAGTAAGGCAACTCTGTATGCTCAGTATGAGTTTTGATGGTGCCGTAGCAACTGAAGGAAGCGCAGCAGCAGCAAACATTTTGATGCTCATAACTGGACAATCGTTCATCCGATCTTTACCAATCCTTTGACAAGCCGATAAATAATGCTGATTACTAAATATGCCCATGCGTTTCGCCCCTTTTTTATAAAAAACTTTTGGAGATATGTTTTTTTATAAAGAGACAACACAGCAAAAAGCTGCCATATCTATGTTTATAAAAAATTAATATACTTTATAGGATCGGAGATGCTTCCTTCTGGCTGTTGTATACGATATAGATATTCATATCATATCGTTTAGATATTCATATCATTGGTGCTTAATAGAATTAATATTTCTGGTGAAAATTCATTGGTTAATTCTTTGATTGTCCTGATGTGTCTGAGAGATGAGATACGGGGATCAGATGAGGCCGACAACCTGTTGAAAAGGTCATACTTTTCTTGATATCCAGATATTCTGCACGTGTTGTTTTTAGATTCTTGGGCTTCTTCTGACAACTCTCCCATCGATAAAAGTTGTTGTTGTATTAGATGCTCACCATGATCTAATATTTTATGAACTGTAGGAGCAAGTTTTTCCTCTGGATACTTTGTACGTAAAAGATCTCTTGTCTCCTTGGCATATTTTTCATATTTGCCGCAGCTTAATGAGCGTGCTTCTCATTGAGAATGAGCTTAACCCGTTTGATGGACCATCCTTAAAGAATTCCTGTTATCTGAAACGAAAGAATCTTGGGAACTTTTGTATTTCATCTGTATTCAAGAGTTTCCTTAGCCCTGTTTTTATGCCTTAGGGCTGTTCGCCTAAGACAATCTGACTTGTATAGTTCCTGATTCCTTAGATTTCGTACGGTTGGCACTGTCATTCAGAGTAGGTCTCCGCGTCCGAAGATTAAACAGGGGTGTCCTGTAATCACTATAGATGTTGTTTTCGGTTTGAAAAATCCGTCGGTGTCAGAACTTCAGATTTTTCATTTTTTCTTAGTGACAAAATTGCGTCCAATTGGGTTCAAAAAAAATTGTCAATCTCAAAACAGGGTTGTAGTTTAGTGCAAAAAAAAAAAAGTAAAAATTTTTTCAAAAATCATGGTCGATTGTTAATGGTGACAATTTCTGCGTCGATTCCACTATTGTATCAAGAAAATCGGTTTCAGTTGAACTGGAGTATCCGCGTCCAAAATTTGCGGGGATATTTTTGAATATCCAGTTATACAATAGTTTATTGAAAATTTAATTATGCTCGTCCGTTTTCGATGTCGCGAACTCCTGAAAATCTTTTTGCAGATGGCACATGTCAGAGTTGATTTGGTGTTTGTAGTGTCGTTCAAGACATTTCCATCAACCATAGTCAAAAAACATTAAAATCCAATCCGGACGACTTTTCCTCCTGTAGTTTCGACGGGGACTGGCCTCAGAGCAGATATTTCCTCCTTTATACTGTTAGCAGTGCTTTTGGTTAGGTTGGACTTTTCCTTCGCAAACTTGAACATTATTGGGCGGCAGAAACGTACTGATGAAGGCCGAGGATTTTTCCAGTGATCCACATTTCCATTTTTCAGCCGCAGTGGGACAAGTGATACCATGAACATGTTCGCATCACTCATTGGGCTTTCATCGGAACTAATCACTTGCTTGTAAGCACTCTGTCCCGATGATCCATCGCAGTCCCATTTGCAGAATAGGGTCAAGTTTTGCCATTGTGGCATTGAAGCTTCCTTTTCCTGGTGAACGTTGAGCTCTCATCGATAGATTTTGTTGGTCTGCCTTGAGGTTGCACTGAAAAAGTGCTGGCCATATCGTCATTATCTTCGAAACAAGTAAATCCATCCAGCCAATTCAAGTTTTTAAGTATAAAACCATTCTCAGTTCGATTTGCTAATTTGCATTTAGACTAGTCTATAGAATGAATAGCCCATCCTTCTATTCAAAACAGAATCAAAACAGGCAAAACTGCTAAGGTGTATCACTGAAGCCAAATGGTATATCTTATCTAGCACAGCTAATCGAAACCAAAAATAGCAGTCTCTGAATCTATTCTGATGATCGCCTATAAAGCACATTTATTAAGCATGTTAGAAATAAATCGATTAAGCCGAAATCATCTAGAAATATGGGAGTCTCTCATAAGCTTAATCCTAATCAAAGAACAAAGTCAAGTCATGTCCCATAAACACTTAATTTACAAGTTAAAATGACTTTAGAATTTATAACAGAATTCGTACTGTACCATTGGAGTGACAATAATTTCATTGACTTGCTTACTTGACTCTTGGCCAGAACAAGACCAACAGACAGACTGACATGAATACAATGGCAAACATTTAAATGCAAATAAACAAAAGTTGACTTCAAGCTGAAAGATAAGCTGTGCCGTTCTTGGTTCAGCCGAGTGTGAAACCATCAATTGGCTTATTACAAATCACGATTATGGCCAAGTACTAAGTACTTAACGCTTGAGTAATAACGCCCTTTAACCTTAATTCCAGCTCAACCAGCTCTATCAGTGTGCTAATTGCCATTTAATTGTCGGATGAGCCAGGTGAGCTGTCAGTCAAGCAGAAGCGGGCAAATTGAATGTCCACTGGAAGTTGAACAATTCCATCATTAGTGGCACAAATCCCTGCCGTAGTACCACGAAATTGATGTCGGGTCCAGTTAAAGCCCACTGACAAACTCAATGAAAAAATATGTCAAATGGTTGCCCAAGCAGCGAAGAGCTTACTGGCCAACCGCAGGCAAGTCCAGAACTTGGCTCGTAACTTTTCGCGGGCGCTCTAAGTGCATTTTAATTTTACTTTCATAAAGATGCTGGCCATTCTTTTACATCAACGTTGTCGTTGTCGCTGGCGCCTGTCACTGCAGCAAATTACAACAAATTTAATTTCTAAGCTTCTGCGTTTTGCTGCCGGCCTGCCTCCTCTTGCACGGGACAGGTGATTATGCATATTTAAAATGGCAAGCAGCAGCTTTGGCCTGCACTTCATTTTGTGGCCTGCACCGGGCAGATGCAATTTATGTCAGAACATTTTTAAATGGCCAATAAGCCGATGGCATTAGAAATTGAACGTAGAACGTTGAACTAAATTCATTCTTTTTGATTGAAATTGTGACTTTGACATGTCCGCTGATTAATCATGATGCGGCCGCAAGCTTAATTGAAAAACTGTCAGAATTTGAACACGTCCCATTCAATAATTCCCCTTTTATTTTGCGCTCTTAAACTGTGAAACATTTTTGTTTCGACAATTTAATTCCCAATTTTTTTCGTAGTTTTAATTTTTATGCTTTTTTTTTTTGTTTCTTTTTGAGAACGTGCCAATTAGCAACAGGCACACAGAGAGAAAGAGAGAAAGCGAGTGGAAAGAGGATGTGGTGGAGGGCACAGTCAGTGGAAATGCAAAATTATGAATTAGTTATTGCTCATTAGCTTAAAGAGAGCAGCGAGAGCAGAGCAAAGTGTCTGACAATGAACTCAATTATACACAGTCAGTGCCAAAAGTAAACTGACAGTGGAGGTGTGCCGGGAATAAATGCATTTAAAATGTCAACAAAATCATGACACATAAATTAATATTCATCGAGATTAAAATATTACATCCCATTAGTAACTCGTTTTTGAGTCACTGATTTTGTCTAGTGTGTCGCCCAAAGCGTTGTGATATTGCAGGGAGCGATAGAAACTCGTCCAATGGTGCTCCCATTTTCGCTTAGTGCTGGTGTCTATACCAGACTCCTGGCCTGGACATACATATGTCCCTACATTATTCCAGAGCGTGACTGGTGACATGGGTGTTGTCTCTTGTTGTCTAACAAATGATAGTCAGTCGCGAAATGAAGAAAATTCGCAGAAAACTTTCGTATGCAACTTTTTTTCCATCCGATCGGGCTCAAACTCATTTTCAAAGATCCATATGAAAATTCAACAATGACTGCATAACAGTCTTCTGGAAAATTGGTGGAAATTGGTGGGTAACGGTTGAGTTGCTTGAAGTTCAATAAAATAGTCAGTTGGCCAAGAATATCACTTCATGAATTTGACCTAACAGAAAATTATTAATATTTTACAAATTGTACCTGGTTGTGTACTGAATTGAGCAGAGCGCGAGCCAAAATCTATTAGAAAGGGGGAAGGAAGGTGAAAAGGAGAAGGATAAGGTGAAGGAAGAGGCAGAAGTAAGTCAAAAAACCGCAAAATTTAATTGCTTTGGGGATTGCTTGGACGCTTGCCCGAGAAGGTTTCTAAGTCGAAGAGATGGGCGGGAAATGGTCCAAAAGCCGCCATTTTTCAAAGTGAAACTTTGGGGATTGGTTGGAGGCCTGCCCAGGAAGTTTCTAAGTTGAAGAAATGGGCGGAAAATGGTCCAAAAACCGCTATATTTGAAAAATTGCTTAATTTCGGTGAAACTTTGGGGATTGTTTGGACGCTTGCCCGAGAAGGTTTCTAAGTTGAAGAAATGGTCCAAAAACCGCGATATTTGCAAAATTTTTGATATCGGTAAAACTTTGGGGATTTAATGGATGCTTGCCCGGGAAGGTTTCTAAGTTGAAGAAATGAGCGGGAAATTTCCAGAGACCACGATATTTGCAAAATTTTAGAATTCGGTGAAACTTTGGGGATTGGTTAGACGCTTGCCCGGGACTGTTTCAAAGTTGAAGAAATGGGCGGAAAATAGTGGACAATCCACTAAATTTGAAAAATTATATAGAATTGGTGGAAAATGTCCCAAAATGTGTGTTCAAGGCCAATCCAATCCACCACCAAGATCAGGTCAGGTGAGACTTTATTTTTAACCCCAGGCGGGGCATAAGAGTAAGTTTCTGATTTGAGCAGATGTATGCCAGAAACGGTTTGTGTGCTCAACGAGTGACACAAATAGGTCAAAAATTCTTAAATTTGTGAAATCCACCGCCAAGTCGGTAAAGAACTGTGAAGCTCTTCAAAATAGGAATTAACCTCAGACTCCACCTTCATTGTTGCCAAATCTTTTTCCTCCGAGCCATTTTTTCAAGTTTGGAAATAAGAAATAATCAGAGGGAGCTAAGTCTGGCGAATAAGGGACGTAAGGTAGCAATTCAAATTTTAATTCATTAATTTTAGCCATTGCAACGGCAGAGGTGTGAACCGGCGTTTTTTTCTGAAGTCAGCAAACGCGGCACCCATCTTGCGCATAACTTTTTCATGTCCAATTTTTCGGTCAATATGCGATGTACAGCACTTTTTGAAATGCCTACACATTCAGCTAACTCACCAACTTTCAATCGCCGGTCACTCAATACACATTTTTGAATTTTGGCCACCATTTCTGAAGTGGTCACCTCATTTGGACGCCCATTACTATGTTCATCTTCGCAGCTCAAACGACCTCGCTTAAACTCAGCCACCCAATATTTTATTGTTGTAAACGAGGGAGCAGAATTACGTAAGGTAGAATCAAGCTCCTTTTTAATATTGGTTGGACTAAGACCTGTTTTATAAATGAAAGTATTGTATCAAATAACGATGACCAATTTTGTCCATGTTTGCAAATCAATAACAAGCGTTCTCTATTAAAATCGACCAAAAAAAACTGTGCAAGGCAAAGGCACCAAACTTCAAACATAAGCTTTTAATAGTCGGTACTTCCCCTTTTTAATATTTTTTTGTGAAATTCACCCTGGTGGCCCGTTATTTGCTAGCCTATATAAAAAGAGAACCCTTCCACTGGCACATTCAAGGATCATTCACGAAGTTTCCCGCGGATAAGCTTTACGGTCACACTAACGTGAACAAAGAACAGCTTCTTGGATTGCTTTGCTTGCAATTGTGTGTTAAAGTTCGTCTTCCATATGTCAAGGAGGATGCTCTTACGGTTGGCCCTTCATGTTGCAGCCAGTTTTCTGTATGCATTCATGAGAAATATGATGACAATTTTACATTCTACAACAAAGAAAGAAAAATTGGCGTTTACCTTGGTAGTGCACAATCCATGGGCGTAGTCAGTTTTCACTAAAGGGGGCCATAATCTCTTCCCACTCTGCTTAAGCCATTCTCCCCCTGAGCTAAAACTCTCCCCAAGGCAACGACACTGAACCACAGCTGTTCCTATTGGTGCCTTTTTTGAATTTGATATCATATCGATTGAAAATCTAGCTTTCTGCGGGAAAAGGCTAGATCAATTTGCCTTTGGCCTTCACGGATGATCTGCCGAATGGACATTTATCTCTTATGGGGAAATACACAGAAAGAATGAGGTCATTTAGCTCATCCAGAGAATGACCTCTCGAATGTGCCATTGGAACAGGGGTATTAGTCTGTAAGTCTGTCTCTTATGACTGCCTAAACCTTTCATCCGATTGAGATGAAACTTTGGGGAATAGTTGGACACTTGCCCACAAAGAATTCTAAATTGAAGAAATGAGCGGAAGATGATTAAAAAACAAGCCCGAAATTTTCAAACGATTGGTCCAGAGAGGGTCATAACTGGTGACCATATCAATGGAAGCTGCCACACGAACCAAGACCGAAAAAAGCGCGCCAAGTTCGGTCGAATGTGAAAGTTTTGCTGACAGTTTTCTCCGATTGCAGGGGCGTGGTGCATCATGAGTTCTTGCCACAGGGAAGAACGGTCAATAAGGAATATTACCTGCAAGTTATGCGCAATTTGCGCGAAGCAATCCGCCAGAAACGCCCGGATTTGTGGAAGAACAAAAATTGGCTTTTGCACCACGATAACGCCCCTGCTCACACATCGTTGCTTGTGCGCGACTTTTTGGCTAAAAACAACACACTAATGATGCCGCAGCCACCGTATTCCCCAGATCTGGCCCCCTGTGACTTTTCTTGTTCCCTAAACTGAAGTGGCCCATGAAAGGACGACGTTACGCTACGCTTGACGAGATAAAGACGGCATCGAAGGAGGAGCTGAACAAGATAAAAAAAATGAATTTTTTGAAGTGCTTCGAAGATTGGAAAAACCGTTGGCACAAGTGTATAATATATCATGGGGATTACTTTAAAGGGGACAAAATAGATATTCATGAATAAAAAAAATTTTTTGAAAAAACACAAAATTCGCGATTCTTTTTGAACACACCTCGTATATACTTTATGTGGTCGGAGATGCTTCCTTCTATGCGTTACAAACATCCGCACAATTTTATAATACCCTTTGCAAGGGTATAAAAACTTTTTTGTTTTTAATGGAAACGCCTTCAACGTACGTATTTCTTAGTTTACCATCCCTTCCTATGATTTCACAAAGTTTGGTCGAAATCGGATGACTATAGCATTTAGCTCCCATAGGAACGATCGGTCGAAAAACTAGTTCTAGTGAGAAAAACTTTTTTGTTTTTAATGAAAGCGTCCTTATCATTGGCATACACTTATTTTATATACTGTTACATAATTCTACAAAGTTTGGTCGAAATCGGATGACTATAACTTATAGCTCCAATAGGAACGATCGGTCGAAAAACTAGTTCGAGTGAGGAAAACTTTTGGGGTGTTTCTCACCGGACTTCTGAGAGGGGCCCGGAGCCCGGATTTTTGGCGAAAACTTATGTAAACTATGTACAACATGAGAAAAACCCTCCCGTGCCCGGAATCCCCATTCGACAGTCCTGCTCGCCGGGTATCTGCTAGTATCGTAATAAATGCGGTCAAGTGTGCATCGGTGACTTATTCAACTCGCCGTGGCACCTGCCCGAGAGTCTTTTTGTACCGTCAGCTTAACTGTGTAGCATAGAGCAGCCCATAAATACCTTGGAATTACACTGGAAAAAGCACTGACATTTGGACATCATGTCAAGGCAACAGCTCAGGCAAGAAGAAGTTGTCACTCAAGCCTAAGGTCCTGATGTACAAGGCTATTTTGGCTCCGGTATGGAAGTAGTTATACAGATCTATGGTATTAAAGCGAAGACTCATCTGAGCTAAACAAGAGTAACAACAGTAGCTCACTCAGTTCTTGTGGCACCACTTTTAAAATTGATTAATTACAGAAAAACTTGGTAAAAAATGCACTTAGCTTCGGACACAACAACAAAAGGCTAGTCCCCGTGCAAACAAATCACAATTACCAAGCCAAAGTCAGGGATTGTCACACATATTTTGTGTGTTTCAAACACTTGGCCTCTTTGTCTGTTGAGTTGTAAGCTTTTATTGAAAATACTTCAACTACTTAAATTGTTATCCCAGAAACGGAAGCCGTTCCGAGCTTCGCTTGTCTTAGCGTGCCTCCTTGAGAGCGCCGTGTCTACCCATTCAGTTGCAATCTTTTTTTAAAACCCATTTCCATTGCTTAATTTAAGCTTTTTACTACAACTAGCAAGCAGTCCCAGCATGAATTAAGTTGAAGTCAGAGAAATTGTGTGGAAAAATACTTGAGTTGTCTAAACTAATACAAATTAATTTGATTACTTGCACAAGCATGAAGTAAACTAGGGTCATGATTTAACCAGCTTAAAACTAACTCAAAACTGAAATAAAATCCACCCCGCCCCACCCCACCTACCCCCTCAGTAGTTGTTTGTGCACATTATTTATAGAGCCATGCTTGGATGACCCTCAACACATTCATTTCGTTTTATGCTCAACAGATTTTAGTAACAAATTTTGTAGCTTTTGTTGGCCTGATGGTTGTTGTTGTTGTTGTATTTTGAATTTTCTTAAGTTTATTGTTAACACATTCATTGCTACAGAGAGAGAGAGAGAGAGGGAGAAAGGAGCAGCTTTTGTTCCGATTTGTGTGAAAAATGCCAACGAATAGATTTGACCGGAAACAGACATTTGCATATATTGCGGTCGTTGCGTCTTGCATTGCAATTCGCATTGTTGCTAAACGGGACGGGGGGGGGGGGCCTATCCCAACAAAAACTGTGAAGCTTATCAACTGATAACAACTAAGCTAAGAGAGTCGCTCTCTTCACTAAGAGCAAACTCTCCAAACAGCCGACTGAGTTCGAAAATCCTAACAGGCAGCGCTGGGACTTCGTGCTGCCGTAGGAGCCGACGGACTTAGGTAGGCTGTGACGTAGTCGAACTGGACGCTGGCGCTTACGTTGACTGCGGCAGCAGTGTTTTTGGTTAGCTGCCGACGCTTGCTGCTGATAAACACTTTTCGTTTATCATCAGTTTGTCGATGGCACAGCGCGCAACTGGACGTTCTTTCGCTTTTCCCAAAAAAAAGAAAAACCAAGTTAAATTTGAAAACCTTTCACGCGTGGCTCAACCTCTCAGCAGCTCACTTAGCTCTGGCCTGGAGTGTTAAAGTGTACATATGTGTGTGTGTGTGTGGTGTGTGTGTGTTTGTTAGAGTGATGAATGAGCTGGGTGCAACATTTTGGCGGCATTTCAATTTAAAAAGTTAAACAAAAAACCAAACGAAATTCGAGACAAACATTTCCAGCTGAGGAAAATGAAAATCAACAAGCAAATGTAAGTAGATGCAATGAAAATGTAATAAGCAAATTCCTGCGCTTCGGAATTATGTTAATGCAACAATTTTTGTGCGCCATTATGCGCCATGAAATATGCAAAGATATGTTCAAGCTGAAGGAGCTACTCACCTGAGCGAACAAGAGCTCGCGCGTGTCAGCAAATCAGTTTTGGCAGTTTTCAAAGTTTCCTTGATGTAATTGTGTTGGCTCGGGCTGTCTCTTTAATTAAATTTAAGAGTTTCGAGAGTTTTGCATTCCGTTCACGCACCAAAACTTACATGTATGCATGGCAGAAAAGTACCAAATCCCCGGCTTGCTTTTACTAGACAAAATATGCGCCCCCGGGCGTTAAGTTTCGTTCTAGCTGGGGCGACATTTGTTACTTTTATTTACGCACGCAGCCGCCGCTGGCAAACAAGATTAACGTCCCGAACGGAGGAGCGAAGGAACGAGTGAACCCAGCGCCAAGTAGTAGTGAGCATCATAAAACTTATGCCAGCCGAAGGAAAGTCAACGACGCACACACACGCCGGAGGTGCTTCCATTCATCATCAAGTGGCGGGCGCGCTGCCCGTTGCCCGCATATTCTTTCCCTTTTTTTATTCGGGAGATTTACAGAGACGTGCAACTTTTCGCATATTATGCGAACAATGTTTGCAAAACTTTCGTTGGCCCGGGTCCTCGACTCACAGGGGAAGACCCCGCCGCGGGTGAGGGTAGTAAAATTTTTGGGTTTTAAATTTTTATTGCCTACATTTGGGCGTTGCCTAGCAGCAGGCGGCTGCGGCTAACGTGATGCGGCATAAATTAAACAATTGCTCATGTCGCTGACGCTGCTAAGTAATTAACAAAAGCAAAGTCAAGCTGTGTGTGTGTGTGTGTAAGCATTGCAAATATCAAGTATACGCTGGGTTGCAGACTTCTCTTGAACGCAAACAACAAATAATTACACACACAAGTTCTGCCAACATCAAAGCCAAAATTCCTAGAAAAATGCATTCAAAACTTTATTCATAAAATGTAATCAAATAGGTTTGAAAATGATTTGGTATAATTTTCATATTTTCCCGAAACAACCTTTACAAAATGTTGTTAGTCATGTTTTGGTTAGTTGTTTTTTAATTAAAATGTAATCATAGACAAACTATAGCAGCGGAAACACAACATTTAAAGCTATTTCAAGGAACTACGGTTCTATCGAAAGCAAACTTTGCCAAGGCCAAACTTTTCCACCAAAATTAATGAAAACAACTATCCAAAATGCTTTCCTAATTTTCGCAAAATCTCTTCCTTTTTATCTGAAGTGAACAAGTGCATTAAGTTCGAGACAGCAAGCAATTTGAATATTGTAAAGGTACGAACTCGTTATCGGGCTTAACAAAGTTTGATTTGCTGACAGGTTTCCTAATAAACCCAAGGTTTTTGTTCGTACCAGATGCTTTTCATTAAGTCTTATAGGAACAAGAAAATTTAGTTATTGGAAGGTACCCCAGAAAACTCTAAAGATTTTCGTATAAACAATTGGATTTTGAACTAAAATAGGAGGATTTTATATGTACTTAAAGTGACAAGAATAATGTTGTGTACCAGATTATAGGGAAGGAAAACCGTACGCATTAGATCCACTTACTTAGCCTTGAGCAGATGCTTTTAAACCTCTTAACTTGTTAATCTAATCTAGTAGCCTAGCATTTTGGAGGCACTTCACATATAAAGGAAAGAAAAATCATATTTTTTGAAGCAACGCCGACCAAATATGGGGACATTCGCAATTTGAAGATGTGGAAAAACTACTGATGGGGCTTTTTTTAAACGATTTTTGAACTCATAGCCTTTTTAGAAAAAAAAACAAAAAATCAAATACGGCCGAATGGAACACTACGTCGATTAAACTTTTTCATCCATGAAACTGGCGCTATGCGCCTCGAAAAACGTGGATGCGAGATAACGCTTACACTTTTCACATGCTAACTCTTTTAACAAGCAAAAAAGCAGATACCATAAGCTATTTGAGGAAGGTTATGAACATGGAACCACATTGACTTCCAAAAATTATAGCCACTTACTTTATGCAAACCAAGAAGCGATGCTTTCAAAAGTGGGAATCTTTTGCTTCAACACTCAACATACACTGCTCCTTTGAGAACCGTTCCAACCGGATAAAAACAAACTTCGCGGTACCTAAAAAGCACTAGAGTACAACCTTGGAGCCAAAAACTACTTCAACGATTATATTAATATAAGAGGATGGACCGCGAATTAAGAAGAATTTTCATGTAGAAAAAAATAGGGGAAAGTTAACTTCGTATACCCTTGTGTAAAAGTGAGGTTTTTTTAGACTTTTGTTGCTGGTGCATTACAAATGACCAGCCTTTTAGGAAACGAAAACATATTAGAGTCTCTACCACCCATGGCACACTTTGGAGCACCAGCACACAAGTGCTAAAAGAGGTATATCTCTATTAAAAAAATCGCAGAATTGTTTGGTTCACTTCAAAGCTAAGGAGTAATACTTTCCGATTGTATCAAAAAGAGTCCAAGCAATAGAATGGATTCGCCGAAAAACGCTTCTAAAAAGGGTCAAAATTGGCACTTTTAGCAACTTTAAGCTTAAACTACTAAAAATCTCGACGTGATGGACAATATCTGAAAACGCAGTCTTGCTTTACTGGAAAAAGTCGAATTTTGTTGCCTTGTGTAATTGGTTACAGTTTACAAAGCTCTTACTTCTAAAAAAATAAGTTTTTTAAAACGAGCCTGTGGGGTGCCCAAATTACGGGTACCAACCAAATATGTGGCATATATCTTATGATTATGCCGAAAAAACAGGGTCTTACAGAAAAAATGATTCATACGCTACGTAGGCCACAGCAAAATTTTTTCAACGAAATAAGTACAATAGAACAAGCCTGATGTTGTCATCTTAGGAAAAAAAAATTTTTGTAAGCTGAATTATTTTTAAAGCCCTCTTCTGGTCTAGAAAATTTCGTTTTCGACTTTTTTTCGATTATTTTTTTCATTTTTTTTTTTTGCTTAGATATTTGAAAATATTACCCCAAAAGGATTTTTCAAAACTTGGAATTCTTTCGGTGATATAGAGCTTTTAGAGACCCAAGGTGACCCAAATTTCCTAGCAACTGCAAGCTCTAACTCGTTTTTTCTCGAAACCACGTTTTTTAAAATGGTTCACACCTCTTCTCAAGTTCTACTGGACAGATTTTGATGATGTAGGGCTCAACGGACGCAGAATTGACGCGACTATCGCCCGGACCTCAATCATTGAAAAAAAATAATTGTTTACTATTTTTTGTTCACTGGACTGCAAAAAATTGTCGAAATCGATTTTTTTTAATGGCCACAACTTTTACAAATTCAATTTTTCTTTTCATGATTCTGCTTTGGGCCATAAAGGCATTTATAGTTAACAATGTCCTGTTTTTCGATTTGCTTTCTGATAATGGGGACTCCCGGAAAAGAGTGAACCATCAAAGGACCTTTTTTAGAAGACCCTGTTTTGGAGGCTTAAACGAAAAAGCAGCCCTCGCATTCACACATTTTTAATTTTTTATTGTTTTCAATGAATTGAGCAACCAAATACAAAAAACAGAATCACAAAATCATGTCCCGATTTCTTTCCACAGTTTAAAAAAATCAGGTAAAATTCAGTCATCTAGACCAGAAGAGGGCCTTAAGTAAAATCTTGGACAACATTGCGTATGAGCGATTCAAAATTAAAGGTGTGAGTGTGACTTATCTGACTTTCACTTTCTAGCCCTGTAATAAAATTTGACGTGTTACTTATATTTCTCGTCAAAGATAGTCTGGCGATAGTTTGAGGGGACAATTTACATTAGGTATCGCATTTTTATCATTCAAGGGATAAATAAGCGATATGTGGTATCGTATTTTAATAGTCCAATCGGGATATTGGCGATAAATCACTAAGCAGATCCGAACTTCAGCTGCCCATTTTATATTGAGAGTGCTCGGAATAGAAACTTGATAATTACACATGGAATGCCGTCTCAACCAGTTGAGCTATCGCACATGCTGATTGCTACACGGCTAAAATACTAATTGATGCTTGATGCTCAGCCCTTGATACTCAGCTCTCGATACTCAGTTCTTGATACTCAGTACTCGAAAGTCAGTACTTTCAGCTCTAAGCTTGATTCTTACTTAAACTTCAGTACTCTAAGCAAAGTACTCTAAGCTCTGTAGCAAGAACTCGATGCTCAATCCTCGAAACTCTGTACTCAAAATCAGTACTCGATATTTAATACTCGATTTTCAATACTCGATACTCAGTTCACGATACTCAGTACCCTAAACTGAGTACTCTAGGTTCGATACTCAGTATTCGATGCTCAATACTCAATAATATTAGTTAGTTCTCGATACTTGTTACTCAAAGCTTAGTCCTCTAAACTTAGAACTCTATACTCGATACCCAGTACTCGATACATCGTATAACAGTCAATCGCTTTACAACAACACAAGAAACTATGAAATGTCAGCGTGATAAAATCAAATTTTGCTTCTACTCCAATCTCCAAAGTGTGAAACCAGCTCATTCTTTCAGTCTTCACTAAGTGCAGTTCACATTGAAGTTATGAGTTAGTTAAAATAAAGAATGCTTTCAATTTCACTTAAATGCCTTGCCCTATCTGGCTTTCTCTGGATCTACTTGGGTCTGAGTCCAGAATTTAAGCGGGAGATTGTGAATTGTCTGCTATTCTTACAATTAAAATACAAAAATTATGCCCCATTTAATTCATTCTGAACTTTGATATTTAATAATAATATTCAACTTTGTGTGTCCACGGGTCAACTTCTCCTCAGCTAAATATTAATTAATTTGCTCACTGTCAGAGACAGAAAAAAAAATATGCCCCCCCTCACACTCCCGCGGGGCAGAACACCAAAGTCATTTAAAATTTTCAATGTCAATTGGGGGCCACAAGTCGACTGTCTCTGCGACACATCTGTGCGTTTCACATTTCAACTGGCATATTTCCTGCTCGAATTTAAAAACGAACTACTATCATGTCACGGTCTGGTCCCCATCGAAACAGAGGGAAAAACAAACTCCATTAACATTTCATTTGCGTGGGATCTCGATTTCGAAACGTTGAGCCACTCAAACTTTGGGCGAAATAAATTACAATAAAATTTCAGAAAATATGCGGCCGCAGCAGTAAAGTTTAATATTTCCTTTAAAGGAATTATTAAAAATTGTGCAATAAAGGCGGGAAAGAGAGAGCAGCCCATTAACCTGAACAGCAGCGGCAGCCGAAAATGTTTGGTCGTAAACATATTAAAAGCTACTTTGCATAAACTTGGCCCGTCAAGGACACATTTCCATTTGCGATTTATTGAAAAGGGAAAAAGCAAAGGCAGCAAACGGCAAGAAACCATAAAAAAAGGAAGACGAAGAAAAATCAACGAATGACGGGCGCTTGACGACCTGACGACGGGCCGCCGCCGCCGCCGCAGAGAGTCTTTATTAGCCAGGCCAGTTGGGCTGGCTAAAGGCTTCATTAAAAACACATTTCGTGCACAAACGTTGCAGAAAAAACGGAATGAAAACAAAACGGCGAGAAATTATTTGCATTTGAAAAGCAGCTGTCAGGACAAAAGCAAAAGCAGCTGAAAGAAAGCTTACAAAAACAACAAAAAAAAGAACACGTGCATTTATCTAGCACACAGCCCGATGCGACTATGACATTATCTGGATCGAAATACTGAAAACACTTATTTACAACAGGTCAGGTTAAGCCAATGATTGGTTGGAAAAAAACATTGCGACTGCTTTAACTGGGGTGAAATGGTTGAAATAAATAATTGGTTGACTTCTTTCCAAGTGCTAAATTTAAAGAAGTAACTGTGTGTAGAATATTATAAGTAAGTCAGCAATATTTCAACCTTACTTATTAAGATTTTGCTCACTTAACTTCAAAGTTTGGTTACCTGTTACCACCAAACATGTAGGAGACTTGCAAAAAGAAAGTTTGGAGAGAGTTTTAAGAGAGGTCGAGAGCCGAACTACACCAGGCTGCCCGGGTCATCCCCAGATACCTGATCGTTCCTCAGTGCAATGTTCAGAATCATACCCTTGCTGACTCAAGTGCCAGTGTCTCCAGAATTTCTGTCCGATACGTCAGTGAGTTTCTCAAATAGTTGACTTGGTTCTCCCATAAGTTGTCGCTTCTGTCATCTAGTATTTTGACTACCTCCTCTCCAGTGAGGAGCTGCCTTCCGAAGGGCAGCATTCTCAGCTCCTTCAGAATTGCACATCTGCCCAGAAATGCCATATGTCATCGATTTCTCGGGTATTACATAATGGACATGATATGTAGATCAGAGACCTGCAACAAGCCTCTTATGCTCGATCACACTCGTGCGTTTACCTTCCTTGGTTTTTCCCCCCCCCCCGTTCCACACACACAAAAAAACAAGCACATAGAGCATTCTCATAAGTGTGCCACTAAGCGATTTGCTGTCGATGAAAAAAGTAAAAGCGGAGCAAAGTGAAGTATACATATGGACATGAACAGTAGCTGTGTCCGCGTCCTTTCCCCCCCCCCCGTGTCTCTTTTTTTTTCTCAAGGGAGCCTGTAACACCAACAAGCCATTTGTAAATCCTATTTATAAAGGGTGATTTTTTAAGAGCAATAGGAAAGTTTTTCAAAAAAAATTTAAATTCAAAAAAATGCATGAAATCTTTATTTGAATCGTTTTTACGGTCCCTTATAAATTATTGATTGAAGATTATTTCATGCAAATGTTGACCGAGAATAAATAATGCTTCAATGTTGTCTTCCAATGCGCCAATTGAAGCGGGCTTGTCTGTATAGACATGAAATGCTTTAACATAGCCCCACAAAAAATAAACTAAACGTTAAATCGCACGATCTTCCCCCCTGTGTGGCATGTGGCACCGTATTGTTGAAACCACATGTCATGCAAGTCAAGCTCTTGCATTTTGGGCAAAAAAAAGTTAAATATCATCTCACGGTAGCGCTCACCATTCACAGTTACGTTACGATTCGCATCATCTTTGAAGAAGTACGGTCCAATGATGCCACCAGCCCATAAACTGCACCAAACTGCGACTTTTTCTGGATGCATTGGTAGCTCTTGCAATGCTTCTGGCTGATATTCACTCCAAAATCGACAATTCTGCAATTTTCAATTGGTATACGTACCAATTGAGCCAAAAATGAGGTTCGTCGCTGAACACAATTTTTCGGTAAAAAAGTGAATCTTTGGCCAACTTTCCAAGAGCCCATTCACCAAAAATTCTACGTTGCGGTAGGTCGTTCGGCTTCAATTCTTGCACCAGCTGTATTTGGAAAGGCTTCACACCTAAATCCTTCCGCAAAATTCCACCTAAATCCTTCCGCAAAATCTGCGAACGGCGACGAATCGATAATTGATGGTCATCATTAACACTGGCCGATACACTGGATATTTTCCAGTTCGCTCTCTACCTAAACGTGTTGGTGGTTTAATGTCCAACAATGTAAATTTGGTGCGAAATTAAGCCATAGCCCGAATCCGCTTCGGTGGGTCGTTGCTGACCATAAAATGGAAGAAGCGCGCGATGAACTTTCTTAACAGAGCACGCATTTTGATAATAAAATTCAATAATTTGCTAGCGTTTTTCGTTTGTAAGACGATTCATGGTTAAATTATAGACCAAACTGAAGATGTTTGACAGTGGAACAAAACACGAAACGTGCGTGAGCTGTTTAAACCAGTGATGCCAAAAAGATAATAGCTAAAAAATCACCATTTATTACCCAGCCGGCGAATAACGAGTTGAGAATTCCCAGTGCACAAATAGCACGTAATTTCAACTAGCTTTAAGCTCCGCTGTTTAGGGTAGCTGAAGGTATATACTTTGGCATTGAAGGTTGTTCAATGTATGTCTGCTGTGTGTGGCCACTATTTTTAATTACTGAGAAGTTCGTCTCAGAGTGTGCTAAAAGTGTGCCACGATTTTCTTGTGTGCATTTGTTTAAAGGGGTATGCTTCCCTTTTGAATAAATACCAAGGTATTTTTATTGTTTGTTTAATAGTTTATAGTTTAGTTTAATTTCGTGCTATTTGTGCACTTGGAACTCTCAACTCGTTATTCGCCGGCTGGGTAACATAAAAAGGATTTGCAAATGGCTTGCTGGTGTGACAGCAACTGAAAGTGTACTGACGAAGGCTTTGCCACAGCTACTGTTCATGTTCATATGTATTCTCTGTTGAATTTTCTGGTTGATTATTGAACTATAATCAAACCTCGACCTTGACCCTGCTAAAATTCACTTTGACTAAAATCAAAACAGTTCGTTAAACCCATATTCCAGTTAAATACTCTTGTTCCGTCGAGTCAAAAAGGGTCTGAGATTGGTTTGTAGTGAGACCTTTGTTTCAAACATATATTAAAAGTTCCGTGAGTCAAAAAGTGTCTGGACTGTTTAAGGTTCGTATAGAGAACCCATTGGATTTCAAACATATACATAGGTAACCCGTGGTCCAAAAAGGACCTGTGCTTCTTTTTGATTTCGGCTGGTGGTACAAAAATTAAGGTCAAAGATCTGTGCAATTCCTTTAGAGCTAGGAATCTTATGAGACTTAGGTAATCTCGCATTGCCAACATTCAGAGTGTTCAGTTATATTGTGGCGAGTCTTGGATAATCCAGTGGACTCCGCCGTGGTGCGGTTAGCCTAGCGGAGACTTATTTGATTAGGTGAAGGGTGGAAATGAGTTTATCCCGCCGCTGGACTAAAGGCAAGCCGTGCAAAGAAGAAGGCAAGAACAAGCCGCCAACAATCAGAGCTTATTAAAAACATCCAACTAGCCAGACGAAAGTTAGTCGCACATGCCATGCGGTGAACGGAAAATTACCAGCTTGAGCTCGAAATGGAACTTGAGATTAAAGGGAACAGGTATCCAGGTGCGTTACTTGGCTCGTTACATGATAATCAACAGCGGTCATTAGGACTAGTTGGCCGTCGGAGCCGAGGTTCGTTACAATATACAACTTTTGGGTAATTCATCTCATTTGCTTGCCTTTATTATGGCTTTTCTAAATATAAAAAAAACACTTTTGAAATTTAGAGCAAGTCTCAAGTCCCCTTGGAATGTCTATATGTAAGTCTGTATGTTAAAAATATTGTAAATTTCCCCTGACGCCTGCGTTTTAATGTGGCCAGGCAGCTGGGCAAAGCGCGGCTAAGCAAAATATTTACCATGCAGTCGAGCGATAAAATGAAACCGACACGCTGCTTGGTCAGTCCCCAGTCAGATTTGCCGTTGTGCAAGGTCGTGTTCCCATGCCTGAAGCCAGTCCCTAGTTGCGTTTGCGCTGCGAGTACATAATCAAGTTTCAATTACCAAACATTTCAGCTAAACGCGTAGACAGTTGTTTTTTGTTTTTGTTTTTGGCCTGTGCCAGGCACATTTAGCCCAGAGACCCTGTTAGAGATGTCGTCACATGTGCAGAGCCAAAAATTTAAAGCAACAAAGCCAGCACAATGTACACAAAGAGCTACCTACACACACACACACACACATCAAAGCACTGGCTACACGCATCGATGGCTGCTACAGGCCATGTGTACGGGTAGTTCATTACGCCACTAGAACAGTTTAATGTCGTTTAAAGAGCAGCGCGAAACAAAGCCACAAAAATGTGGCAGCAGCCGCAAGGGTTCGAGTTGCGGACAATGGCCGCTCCACATTGGGACTGTGCCAGTGAACATCTGTATGTGTGTGTGTGTATTTGTATTATAAGCAATTTTCCATCTTTTTTTCCTTTTTCAAGTTTTTGCTTTGCGCTTTGTTACACGCTGACAGGCGACTATGAAAGCGAAGCGTAATGAAAATGGCAACAAACAAAATAATTGAAATTTGGTTTAGCACAAAAAAACAACAACAACAACAACAACGAAAAAGCTGTAGAGAAAAGGAGACAAAAAAATTACCCCGAAATGAGAACGAAAATGAAGCAGCAACTGAGAAGACACAAAAACCAGGTTGCTGATGCCTTTGTTGCCTTATTGTTTGCAGATTTGTCAGTTGATTCCCATTCTTTGGGTTGACATATTCAATTTTCTAATTTTGTATAATTTTACAGTGAAACCGCACAGCCACAATCAAAGTAACAACACGCAGGCCAAAGCTTAGGCTAAGACGAAGCTAAGACACTCACAAAAAGAAGCAAAAAAAATGACAAAATAAATTCGCTTGCTGCGTGCCCAATTTTCCACATAAAACATGCCAAGTGAAGCTCTGCAAAACGAGATTCCAAAACGGATCTGCTGCGATTTGAACTTGGAACCAACCACCGCCCACCGCCTGCTCCTGCTTCGGCACTTCGTTTGCTTTGGCATTTGCATTTCGTATTTCGTTTTTCTCATGCATAATTTAAAGTGTTGCCTACTTTTTAGGGCAAGCGAAAAGTTGGGGGAAAAGTGTCTTTAAGCATTTGACAGCAGCACAGCAGGTTGGCCTTAAACCCATATCCAATTTCACTCAATCTACTTAATGCGGCCTAATTGCACTGGACAGCAGGTTGTCCCATGCAAACTGTAGCCAAGTTAATTGCTGATATCAGTTTAGCGCAACTTGACGCTGCTTTCATGCAGCATCTAAGTGCAAATAGTAAGACACAGAGAGAGAGAGAGAGCGTGAGAGTTTTCTTTTATTTGGCATAACGCTCAAGATGTTGACCTTGGTGCGGCCTTATGTGCCACGCCTATTGCGGCTGCTGCTTTCATCATCGCCCACATCTGTCTTGCCATCAAACGCAGACTTTTTAATGGAAACGTGTTTGTTTTACCAAATGTAAAATGGCCAAAAAGCAAAGCTCGTAAATTGCAGCCCCTCCCCACACCAGCCAGATATTTCTGTCTATCTGCAGCATATGTCAAAATTTAATGGCCCAAGCACACACACACAAAGACACACACACACACACACAGTGGCACACTCAAGCCAGGACAGAGCGATATTAACGAAACTAGTGCCACAAATTACAAAACAGCTTTTATATGGCATTCCTTTTCAAATTCAGGGTTAAAGGCAAAAGGTATATACGCATTTGCGAAATACCAATCCCTGCAAATAGTAAATGAAGTGTCGAATCAAAGCTGAATTTTCCATATTTGACCCAATTCTTGATTATCTGAGCCAAGAATTGTTACCCTCACTCGTAGTAATTAAGCAAAGAAACCATTTTTGGAATATCGGCTTCACCATCTACACAACTCTCGCCTACAGAAAAACTCTACCCTTGCGTTCATAATCTCCATGCAACCTCTAAAAATCTGCAGAGGATTCGTTTCGGGGGTTCGAACTAGGGCTGTCGATATTTTCCAAACTAATATTAATAATCTAAATATTCAATGTCGATATTGTATATTTCGAGTCTAATAGCCTCATTCCACTGACACTATATGTACGTATATAGGTATGGTTACTTGCGTTTTGTTTTCATCAAGAGTGGGGCTCATTTGCATATCTTTTCCAAAGATTGGCCAAATCTTCATACATTTCTTGCCCAAAAATGTCCGTTGCGGACAGCGTTTTTTTCTTCTTACTCCGTACTATTTAGGCCCAAAATTGCGTGTCTCATGCTGTGTTGGCAACCGGGGGAACAGACTTAACCGCTGTTCGCCTGGTTAAAGTGTAACGCGAGTTCAGTGCTGACAGAATTTTCGATATATTTTATCGTTATACAAACAGCTGGCTCCAACATTTGATTTGTTTATTTAATTATTTGCTGCCACTAAATGTTCATGAATAAACAAATTTTTCAATCAACTCCACGCAATGGAAATTGAATTTGAAGAGGCAGAGCAACGAATAAACAATGCAAGATTGCTGAGACTCCAGTTGCACTGGATAACCCCACCACCGCTGCGATAAGTCTCCGCTTCTCAATGGCAAATTCTTTTCGCGACTTTTTTTTTAAATTGTCTTATTTATCGCGCAAGGCTTTCAAGGGCGATGAATTCCGGCTGAGCAGCAAACTGATCTGCAAGCCTCTGCCAAGCCCTCGGCCTTCTGCTTCCCAAGTAATGGAATCACTCCTCTTGTTCTCCAAGACGTATTTGTTGGTCCTTCAATAGGTCCACCAGCAAATGCTCCTCAGCCATCGAAAAGTTTTTCCCTCTAGGTCTTGCACCATCACATTCATTCATCATCGTAATTTTAATTTTATTCAACTTTAATTTTAATCAACAATGACCAGCAATAACCAATATCATAAAAAATAAAACAAACCAACACAGCTGATTCGGTCGATTGGTTAAACAGTTTCTGGTCACCCAAATGCAGCGATAGAAATTTATCGAAATCGGATGAAACTGCTGCTGAGAAAACCAAAATGAATTGACCGCTTGTCAACTGGAGGAACGAATTTGACCGGCGGTTGGCCAACCGGAACTTCTTTGAGAAATCGGGCCTTTAGTCCTGCAAGGAATGTGGTAGTGTTGGGATTTAAAAGGACAAGGTCTTCCTTCAGAGAAAGGTACAACTTTAAATTTATTTTGGTTCACTGTCCTTGTCTGGGAATTTAGACACAATTGTCGACATCTTAGCCCATACGACTATCAATCAATCGCGCGGCAGTGCCGAAAATCACAGTTATAGTAGCGACGATGAGCGGTTGGGAACAACAACACGTTTCGTGTGAATTTTAAAAATGTAGCATTCAGCATTTGAAATTCATAACATTTATTTAGCAAACCTTCCTATATGAATTATAGCTTTTCTGTGAATTTGAGCTGCAATTTTCAATAAGAACTAGAAAAACTAAATTTCCGAGTGGTGTTCAGATTGTAGAACAAAAATTGTGTAAATACTATGAAAAATAGCTGATTTTCTCTTGACATGTACCTTAAGCATTTGTCTACGCAACATTTAACTTCTCTACATGCCTCGTTTATGCGTTTTATTATACTCTGTACCAAAGGTACATAGAGTATAATAAGTTTGTGCAAAAGTATGTAACAGCCAGAAGGAAGCATCTCCGACCCCATAAAGTATATATATTCTTGATCAGCATCAACAGCCGAGTCGATATAGCCATGTCCGTCTGTCTGTCCGTATGAACGCACAGATCTCAGAGATGGTAAGAGATAGAGGTTTGACACATATGGGACATATGCTTCTTATACTTGCAGGCAGATCAAGTTTATTTTCAATTTTTGCTACGCCTCCTCCCTCCCCCGCAAATTGGTAAAACGTCATATCTCCCACAGTTTTATAGATAGAAGGTACGTTCCTTCTGGACATATTTAGTAATCAGGATTATTTATCGATCCGTCAAAGGAATGGTAAAGATCGGGTGAACGGTTGTCGAGTTATACAACAAGAAAACAAACAATTATGGGCAGCACAGGTCGCAGCGGTGATGGGCAGCACTTCACAGGTACAGATTATGTTATAGTAGGGCTTGACCGACTTTCTTTCTTGTTTTCACATGTAGCGTATAAGTTTTCTACATAGTAAAAGTAAGTAAAATCGGCTTGTCAAGATGACAACAGCCCCGAGGGGCCAAAGCCGAGCCTCTCTCAATCTCTTGGCTTGTGCGCTTCTAATTTTAGCACAAGAGAAAGGGACCTACAGTTTAACGCCGAATCCGAACGGCAGTTTTTTTGAGAGGCTTTTCATGGCTAATTACTGCAATGCTGGCGCCAACAGCAAGAGGTGTGGCCGGGTGTAAAGTTTTATTCAAAGAAAAAAACTTTTTCATTAGATGTTCCGAGGCGGGATCGAACCCACGACCTCATGCTCAGCAGTCGCGCACACTAACCGCTGAGCCACTCCGGCCATAGTAGGGCTTGACCGACTTTCTTTCTTGTTTTCACTTGTAGCGTATAAGTTTTCTACATGCCATGTAGAATTTTCTGTTCACTACATTTTTTGTGTCAAGTTTAGCAGGACAAACTACCTTTAGTTTTGTATTGTCGTTTCTATACGCGGCGTGTAGCTTATTTTGTTTTCTGTGTGTAAAAGCCTCGTTTCCAGAACGACAATAAAAATCTTTCGACACAAAAAGCCAAGGTCTTATATGATATTTACAAAATTGTTTTTTTTTCCTGTGTCCCGCTAAAAGATTTTGATTCTACTACGTCAATCAAGTGACAGATTGATTCTAAATATACATAAAGATTGCTGCATTGTTTTTACCAATTGTGATTTTTCAACGTTTCTAAAAATATGTATATATACAGTATATAAAGTTGTGTGGAAAGATTCATTGAACCGTCAATGGAGAGCGTTAAGGCCATTATAACGGATAACAGAATTTGTCATACCAACTCTGACTGCTAGCGACATGGACAGCAACTGGTTTCAACAGTACGGCGCCAAAATTAGTCCTGAAATGGACGTTATTCAGGCTCAACTAATCGAAACAATTTTACACAATTTGAAGTAATGAAAAACATCATTACCTAGTAGCAAACTCATTGGTTTAGACAAAACACATCCCGAACGTTTAGTTTGAATCTTTCCCCGCCTGTTAGCGTCTACTGTTAAGCCGTTTGTCTTGACGTAGATATGAAGTTTCTTTCTAATTTAATGACAGAATAAAATGGGCAAACAATTCAAAAGCGTGCTCTTGCCAACAGAATAGAGATCCAATTCACTAACAAAATGTAAGCTCCCGTATCGTTCCGTTTTACAAACTGCAATCTATTTTATTTTTATAGAAGGCTAATTGAAAGTACTTAGATTTACTTAATGGTGAACCTTCAAGATGCCATAAGGAGACACTTTAGAAAAAATTCCTAACTGCAAATATTTTTTCTGTTAAATAAATTATTTATTTAATCTCTCTGATCACGATCTTGCAGACCGCTTGATCATGATCAAAGATCAATTGTGACCCAGAGCTATGACTGAACATAGTAGGAAAAAATTCATTATCTACTCCACTTATGTCAACCAGCTTTACACAGTCCAAACTAGTCCGCACCACCTCATTTTATTTGTACGATTTGACCATCCAAGTTTGGGCAAAACTTTATGGTTTTTATGACCTGCCACAACTATGGCTGATAGATGCAGAACTCAACTATAATAAAACCCAGCAGGAACAAAAATAAAACAAAATCAAAATTTATGGCCTTAAACAAGTGGTCTGGTCTGGTCTGGCCGGGTCTGGTCGGGTCTGGTATTATACATACCAACCACCACCCCTTCCTGGCCAGGTAAACTTTCGCTTTCAATGTCAGCCGCAAAAGTTTGTGCCCAAAAAGACATTTGAGTTAATTATGCGTCGATTTCGCTGCGTGTAAACAAATTAATTAAAGCGCAAACATGTTGACGGAGATAATGTCACATGCGGGGAGGAGCCACGCCCATCTCATTTTGAGATGCGATTTTGGCAGTGTTTGTCTTGCCTGGCACGCATTAATGTTAATTATTAGGCAAGTGACAATTTGAGTGATTCCGCCGCTGCTGCTGCTGCTGCTGCCAGCCTCCGTTTAATGACAATAAACATACAAACATGCGAAAACCATAAAAACGAAATGATTTTGGCCAACGCCAGCGCTTCTCTCTCTCTCTCCGTGCCGTCATTTGTTATCTGTTCAGTTTGACATATAGCTACACCCCTCTGTTCTACTCGGTCTATTATTTATTTTTTGCGACAACGTGGCCGCAACGTTTTCACACGCAGCCACATTGCCAATTACAGGCAGCGGCACTAACGCACCGGGAGGAGAGAGTGAATCGTGTGAAGTGTCAACACTGTGACATGGCAAAGTGGAAATGGTAATTGCGTGTTAATTGCTTTACGCGTTCAAAGTGCTTTTGCTAGGCGAGAGAATGCTTCAGTTTGTTTTTCTCTTTCATCCTTTTTTTTCTCATATACCTCGACCAGCAGCAGCAGGAGGCAACACACACAACTAATCAATCTCGGCGAGGCTCGCCATTCGTATGGAATGGGCAAGGGGCACAGATTTCCTTCCAACTATAGAAAAGCGAACATTGCAATTGCGTATGAGCAATGTGTATGCGTGCGTGTCTATGCATTGCATGCAATTCAATTCAGACAGCTATTGAAAGGGCAACTGCAAGGGGAAGGTAGTGCCCGGGGGGGGAACATCCTGCATGATTCTGCTGAGTGTTTGGATTCAGGGCTGGAGCAGAGCTTGAAAACTTTAAAACGAGCACACTAACTCGATTTTAGTTTGAGAGTTGGAGTTTTGCATATTAGAAAATTTCGCATAAATCTTGAAAATTGATTTCGAGTTCATGGCAAAAGAAGTTGCTTAAGTTAGTAAATTATTTTTATGACTGTTTTAATGACCTTTATACTGTTAACTTGTAGTTTTTACTGGCTCGAGGTCTTGTTTTGCTATTGGCATAACTTTAAACAGAGGCACACAACACAACAAAGGAGGCTTCAGGTTGATCGGACGCGTTTCATGTGGGACCAAATCCTCACTCATCAGCGATCTTGAGCCTGAAATGTCTATCAAAAGAGCAGTCTCTCCATGCCAGCGACGGCAAAACTGTTTGGAAATTCCAAAAGCAGCATGCACGCAAAACACCAAAAAGACAGCCTAAGACATACATTCAACTTTGTATGTGCGTGGCCTCCATTGGACTTTGCACTCAGTGAGCAGCCATCGGCCGCCACGTTTGAAGCAGAAAACCAAAAATTGTTTGCATACACAATTGCATACAAACAGGAGTTTTTGTTGTTTTAAATGAAACTATTTTTATTAAGTTTCAAACGACAACTCGGTGCCTTGCGTTTTATTAGTATTCGTCCGGGCATTAAAAATATTTCCAAAGCTGAGCTTGTGACATGGTCGGTTCTTGAAATCTCAAAGGCATATCTAGCGATGCTGTTGAAGCCGACTAGCGGCATCACACAAATATTTCGACTCCGTAAAACAATACAGTTATGTCAAAGGCTCCTCGAAGGAGCGTTTCCGGAGCAGGTTATCTATGGATGATTTAAAGAGTCCTCTTCAAAAAACCATAGGCGAGTAGAGGAGGCCGAACGTAGTCTTTGCGGGTTGTCTGAGTGAGCATTCTGGGACGCCAAAATCACTCATTTAAGGAATCCGTTAGGCACTCTTTATTCAAATATACTGAAAAGGCTCTTTTCTACGGCGGATATGCTCAATTGGGACACTTTTCGGAGCCTCCCTAGGAGACTTAGCGCACCGTACAAAGAGTCCTCTCAGCAAGCAATATGTGTGCGTGAACTATCACTTTTCTGACACTTTTTTATGGGCATTCACCGTCATAATGTGCTCAAGAAAGAGCCCGGAATGATAGATTTTTTCAATGAAAAGATTTCTTAGTCTAATCTGACTCTTTTCTGACACAGAAATAAGAGCTTTTACTCTCCCAATTAAGTATATAAAAACCTCATAAAAGACACACAAAAGTTACTTTTCTAGGCAGTTGAAGCAAAACATCCAACTAAAACAAAATTTTCGATTTCCAGCCTGCTTCAGCTCCGAAAATGTTAAGACATTAGTGCATTTTATAGGCCCGTGCTCATTATGCCCCGAAAAAGCTCCGAAAACCCTCAAACTTATGTGTTTACTACAAAATCGCTCTTTAGCTCGGCTCATTTTAGACACATAATTTGGACCGCTCCAAACTTTGTTTGCTGGGATGTAATTCACTCACTGACAAAACATCAGGGAGGTCAATAATATATACAGTAAACAAAATTGGCCCTGACACTGAGCCTTGTGGAACTCCACGAATGACTTGCTAAACTTGGTGAGGAGTATATTGTGGTTCACCGAAAAAAATGCCTTACTGAAGTCCAGTAATGTGAATAAAGTAACTTGGCTTCAACAATTTTTATACCCTTGCAGAGGGTGTTCTAAAATTGTCTGAATATATGTAACGCATAGAAGAAAGCATCTCCGACCACATACAGTATATAGTATATATTCTTGATGCCCTAAGTCCCACTGGTAATTGGAACTAGAAGAGAGATATTCAAAATAGTATTTATGTGGGGTTTTT
The DNA here is from genome assembly GCA_018904265.1 of Lordiphosa collinella. Classification (NCBI taxonomy): domain Eukaryota; kingdom Metazoa; phylum Arthropoda; class Insecta; order Diptera; family Drosophilidae; genus Lordiphosa; species Lordiphosa collinella. Next base: position 61,220 of record JAEIFV010000370.1, read on the forward strand.
ATTCAATGATAATGTTTATTAAATCGGCACGGTTTCCGATGTCACTCGTCTTTTACTCGACTCAGCGTTTCGAGCACACGTCTTTCTTAGTCGGCTGTCACGGTACAACTCTCCCTCTGGACTCCTGGCCGTCTTCCTGCTGCCGATCGTCGTTTACGTTCTCTTGCGTCTTTGCGTCGTTCTCTCGTCGTACTGCTTAATGGTTACGTTATTGTCTAGGGATTCGTAAGACTATGGGATGGATGGGCATGCTTGCAACTCGTGAGCAAACTACATCCCAAATTTGGCCGTCCTGCTTAAACATTCGCCTCGAATGTTCTGTCGTCGTCATCATCATCGTCGTGGGCGGACCATGGCTTCAAGTATTCTGCGCACGTTGAAGAGTTCTTAGGACCTTCGGAACTGCCAACCTTTTGGACATCGTACGCGTTGTTGTGCTTCACCTTTACAATTTGATTTTAATTTGAGACCACTGCCAAACTGTCTGCGTTTTATTGCCACCATATCGCCAACATTGTATTTCGTTGCTGGTTTATGTCGTAGATTATAAGTCTTCTTATTTTCGTCTTGGAGTTTTAAAATCTGATATTTCGGTTTAACTCGTTGCTCCTTGCGGACATCGTTGAAAACAGCAATTGACTCTTTGTTGATCTCTTAGCTGCTGGTCATCTTTGCTTCGCATCTTGACACCAATTAGAAGCTCAAATGGAGTAGAGTCGATACTTTTTGCATATGTTGAATTTATGGCTTGCTGAACTCGATCAACATGCCTGTACCACTTCGTAGGATCGTCAATACTAAGTTTTGAGAGAACTGAGATAATAATTGCGTTTACTCTCTCAACTTGTCCGTTTACTCGAGGCAATCCGGTAGTCGTCTTTATTGCCTTAATGGTCTCGTCTTCGCAGTATTGTAGAAAATCTTGGGAGGTAAAAGCAGAACCTCGGTCAGATATAATGCGAGCTGGGTTGCCAAGTACAATACTCTGGGTACGCAACTTCAATATAACTTCATTGGCCTGTCGTCGATTTTGTAGGGTTCAGCCAGCAAAACTTCGTAAATGAATCAACAACGGCGAGTATGTGTTTGTAGTTCTTGTTTGTTGACTCTAAAGGACGCAAAAAGTCAATATGATAGGTGTGCAAGGGGACGTCTTCTTTTTGCAATGGATGCAACAATCCTTCCTGCTTTTCTCTTTTGCGGTTGTTAAGAATGCAAGGGATGCAACACTCAATATACTTCTGTACTTTTTCGTCAATATTCTGCATGAAGTAGTCTTTGGAAATCAGCTCTTTCGTCTTTTTAACTGCAAAATGTCCTCTATCGTGAGCACTACCAATAATCTGTCTCTGCATATTTTTTGGAATAACAATCAATTCCGCTTCGTTAACCAATTTGTAGAGTACTCCTGCTTTCAAAAAATAATCTTTGTAGTTTTGATCGTCATTTACGAGTATTGTCCCACATATATTCCCTAACAAAAAATGTAGAAATTCTAGAGATAGCATAGAAACAGACGGACGGACAGACGGACAGGGCTAAATCAACTCAGTTATGGTGTCGACACCCTCCATATGCGCTCGTCTTAGTAGCTTAGAGTTCCGTATTCTGTCAGGCCAGAATATGCAGAAGATGCGTCCAAGGCAACGGTTTACAAATGTTTGAAGACTTGACACTATGAAAGATGTTATTTTTCAAAGGAAAGGACCACATAGGAGCACTGGCATTACGTTAGAATTGAAGAGCCTGATTTTAAGCCTGTATGGATATGGCGAGCATCGCCAAACAGCTGACAGCATCCAAAAGGTACTCTTAGCTCGAATCCACATCGAGTTCCGTCCCTTCATCAACAGCCAGTACGAATTCCAGGTAGCTGAATTGCTGAACTTGCTCAACTGGCCGTTCGTTCAAACCCAAACCCAGTCCTTACTTTCTGCCATTCATTGTGCTATTATTAAAATTATTGATAAGTTTATACTAGTATACATTAATTGCAAATTCAAACTATCTGCCCATTCTAACACACTCCTAGGCTGAGTTCGGTTTCTTTGCCTTATCGGTTAGGCTTTGACTCTCCGCCATCTTATTCTTCTATTTATAGGAGGTCACATTGATCATTTCTTAGACAATCTTCGTTCTTCTGCCAGCTTGTTTCTTTCTTTTGGAGGGGAATTCCGCATGCCATATTTACCATAGTTAGCTTGGTCCCTTCCTTAAAAAAGGTTCTGGCCTTAACTGCTTTTTGCGCCGAAAAATGGATCAGGCAGCCATCTCACTACGTGCCCAAATGCTAAACTAATCTGTTCTACTCCATTTGAATATGATTAACCTTGACAATGTCTTTGCCCAAATTATAATTGTCATGTGCCACCTGCCATTTGATTATTGACATGACCTGCCCCTGCCCGCTGAGGTGAATGTGAATCTGTGTGTGTGTGCTCCATGTCAACATATGTTGCCACACGGCCCTCTAAGCACATTATGACTGTCAACATGTTTATTATTCACCTGTGCATGAAACAGCCCAAGTTATTAAAAACTTTGCACATTTAGACAGGAGTAAAGGAAGACAAAACAATTGGCAAAAACATTTCGCGTCACAAGCGGAAAAAAAAGTAATAAAAGTTCACAAATGCGACGTGTTTGCTTAAGTATTTTTGAGGTGTGCAGAGCAGTGGAACAGGACGGAGTGGTGCTGATTGTGATAAATGCGACAAAGACATGTGTAAAATATGCACACACACATTCCCAAATGTTGCCGTGAGGTCTTTGTATTTCTGTGCCGAGTGTTTAAATATTTGCAAAGAATTTCAGCCATGCCAAACATTTTTTTTAATTATATGTATTCCAGTTGAAAGTAAATGCACATTCACCCTCCCCAAGGCCACATAATCCATAACACACAAACCCAAAAAAAAAGGAAGACATTTCCCTAGAGTCGGGGAAAACTCAGCTTGAATTGTTTACACACGCACACGCATAACCCAAAAGAAGACATCCGGCTTGTTTGCATATAAAAAGCAAAAAAGCCAACAATTTTAATAATAGCACAAAAGGCAGAGATACTGAAGAGAACTCATAAAAGAACTTCGCTTTTTGTGTGTGCCAGTCAATGGGGACAGCTTGTTTATGATGGAAGCCCCAGTTAAACCCTTTTCGTGTGTGTGCGAGCCAAGCTACTATTTGAAATTCTCTTGGCCATTTTGCTTTTCTTCTCAAGCATAATCAATTAGACAAAGTGCACTCCTCTTCACGTAGGTGGGTAATGCAAATAAATGTTGCAAACTTTCAACTGGCAACGCTGCGTATACGCAACGCGGAGTGGCACTTGCCAGCGTAATTTCGCTCGCTTTTTCCCTCATATGTGTGTGTGTATAGCAACCAGCACTTAAGGCTGCAATTTCATAAAATAAACCATTGAAAGAAACAAGTTGAAGAGAAGGCAGCTGCCACTTTAATTGCATTTTAATTAATTTCTTTCGCTCCCCACTCCAAGGAGTCGACTCTGTATGTGAGTGCATAAATAATTACTGTTATAGCGTTAATTGCACTCCACCCAGGTAATGCACCCTCAGCTTCAATAAACTTTAAAGCCAAATGTCCGACCACAAAATCTGGACCAGGTCAAGGCCTTGCCATTTGACATTCTCTCCTGTGCTTGGCATAATAATGTGATTAAAACAGACGTCGAGTCAAGTGCTTAAGCAACAGTTGCAACAATTTTTCGGTCTGGCTGGAAAGCAAAAACAATAAACAGGTGAACGGAGGAGACAACAACAGACCACTAAGCTATGCAAATGTTTGTCCAAATGCCAAGAAGACAACACTAGCTACCCCCTGGCACATGCACATTCACATCCCCATCGTCCTTGTTGACGCCAGTGGCCAGTGGCAAGCAAATAAACAAACAATTAAAAATAAAAGCGACACAGCCAATGGTTAAAGTAATTTTCACCAAACCCAAAATATATAGCAGAGATGGGAATACACTTTCTAAATATTTATATGTACAGTGGGCGTCTTTTTAAGAGCGAAGCTCTTTACGTGGATTCGTCCGAATTAGAAATTACAATAATTGCTAAAGGTTAGTTTTATTTTTGTATATTTTTAGTTCTTAAGAGAGCGATATATTCATCTATCTCAAACTTTTAAACCTTTAGATCTTTTTCTCTATATAAACGTCTTCTGTTAATCTAAAATCGATATTTGAATTTTTCTTTACCCGCTATAATTGCCGCTTAAATCTTCATAACCAGGCTCATCGAAATTTCAATTTCGCATATAACCTTTCCCCCTACTCACTTGAAAACCTTTCCGGGCACGTCACCAGTACAAAGATTTACCGAAACCGCAAATTTTTCATTTTCGGTTTTGGACATTTCGCAAATTTCTTTAACTTAGAAACCCCCCGAGCAAGCTTTCAATTCATATCCCAAAGTTTGCAATCGGATGACGGTATAATTGGCGATTTCGCGATTTTTGGACCTTGGAAACCCGCGGCCAAGCGTCTAACCATTGACCAAAATTTCATCGAATCGGATGAAAGGTATAGTTTTTGAATTATCGCGGTTTTGAACTATTCCCGCCCATTTCTAAATCAGATCCTCCAAGTTTTATACAAACGACTGAATTTCCGGTTCTTCTACATGAAACCTTCTGGGCAGCGTCGATCATTTCCAAGTTTACGAAAACTTTTTTCTTTTTCCAATTCCTCCTTTCTGACGTTTTGGACCATTACAGAAACATACTTTTTATTTCTAATTCTGCCACCAATACACAAGTGCTTCAAACATCGATAGTGGGCACCATCGATACTTTTGAAAATCAATAGTGGTTAATATATTTTTGGATATTTTTTATTTTAACCAAAGAAATGGTTGCTGATATTCCCATTTTCACCATTTAATGTTATTTTTGTCGGTATTCAACATTGATTTCTGAACTACTATAGAATGATCATATCAAACTATTTCTCAGTCTTAAAAGAAATGTTCCCAAATAGGTTTACGATTTTTTAACGCGCAGTTACTACAAAATTAACTGATGGACTGGCGGCAAAGTCATACGATCTTTTAGAGACGCCAGCTTATTCTTCATTGTGTATTGACCGATAATACTTGACATGAATCCAACCCTTCTAACCCTTCCCGCCTTATTTTGTTGGTTTAAGGCCCAGACGGACTGACGACGTAACGTTTCATACATAAATTGAGCGAAGAAGAAACAGGCGTAACGATTTCCTTGCACTTTACGTTTTCCCCCGTTGGAGTCAAAAAGTACTTTGCGCTTAACAGCGCTAAACAGAGCTTAACATCTTATGCGTGGACTCTATGTTAATAGGCTGTGGGCCTTATTTTGCGTTGCTTAGCTAATGCAATATTGTTGCCACAAGATGTTACGCGCTGTTACTCTACATGTATGCCATCGATCAGCTGGACTTAACTAAAATAAAACAATGGCAGAAAAAACAAAGCGAAAGGGCCGATTGCGCTGATTTTGGCGGTGAGAGACCGGGATGCCATTTGGGATTTATCCCACCCCAAACATTCGGACTTAAATTTTGTTAACAAGGCTTGGAGTGAAGTGGCCGAGCTTGTTTAAAAAGAAGGTTTGGAACATACATATGTGAAGAAAGTCAAGCACTTTGGATAAATTGATTAATATTTCTACCAATATGTGACAGTTGCTGATTACCGAACTGGATTTAAGGCTTTGCGGGAGAGCTATTGCTATCATGGCAGAAGCACAAGCGTAAATCACTTGTCATTAAAACAAAACTCACCTGATTGAGCAGTGTGACCCTCCACCAGCTAATTTAAGAATGCCATGAACCTGGACAACGCGATGTAACGGCGTAATTTTTTTGTTAGTTCTGCTCACACTGGGCATACGTTCCACGTTGACGCAATATGTGGTGGCGTAAGCTGAATTACCCACGTCGTCAGTCCGTCGAGGACTTCAAGGTAGATTTTGAAATATTTTTGCCTTTTGATCAAATTTTCAAATAGAGCTTTAAAAATGCTTTTGAATCCGGTTTTACGGATTTTCTAAGAAAACAGTGTAAGTTTTGTTTTTAGTCTTACAAAGTTTAATAAGTGAAAAGATTATGGGAGCATCTTCGCTAGATCCTTCTATTGGATAGGTCAGTTGGGTGGACCCTTAGGAGCCTTCTCCTTGCCCTGATCCCGTTTATTCTCCGCCTTTTGAGGAGACGTTTGGCAAGGTTGTCGGAATGAGAGGCCACTTTGTCTAGGTACCGCGCAGCCTAGCTGTTGATGGTGTCGCCAACCATTGGGACGTCACATTCTTTCTCGATGTCTTGAGTGCGAATAAACCACTCAGCTCCAGTGATTCATCTGAGGATTTTTGCCTGAAAGACCCTGATATTGTTCTGGACGCCATACCTCCATATTGGTTCCATGATGACCTTGTAAATAAGCACCTTGTTCCTAAGCGAGAGTTTATTATTGGCGTTGAGAAGCCAACTCATTCTCTTCGCCTTGCTGTGAAGCTTGCCTGCTAATTCGGCGGCATGCTGCTTGAAGGTTAGCCTCTTGTCCAGGGTCACTCCCAGATACTTATGGGCCGTTTTGTGAGGAAGCACCTCCCCATGTAGAAAGACTCCGGGGCTACTGTCTCTTCAGAGTGTGCGTGACATAACACACTTCTCAGGGTTGATAGATATATTCCAGCGACAGGCCCAGCTCTCAAACCTCTTGAGGTATTCTTGCAACGCGTCTGTTGCCGAATCGACGCATCTGTCACGTGCCATGACTGCCGTGTCATCGGCAAAGGTTGCTATGAAGAGGTCCTGCGGTTCCTCTATGAATATGTCCAGAGCAGTCGGCATATCTGCTGTGAACAGGCTGTACAGGGTTGGCCCCAGAACGCTACCTTCAGGTACTCCTGCTCGAATCCTCTTCTTCTGGGATGCCATCCTGGACAACTCTAAATGTCCCGTCTGTTAGGAATGATCTAACCGTTAAGAAGAGCAGAGGATTGAGCGTTCCCTTGAGTTTGGCTAGTAAGTCATTATGCCAGACGCGGTCAAATGCCTGTTGGATATCCAAGTACGCTGCCACAACGCAATTTTAAAGCACTTTTTTTTATCTTCATCAACGTTTAAGTGTTGTGTAAGTAAAGATTTGTGCTTAGCTTGGAAACATTTTCGGGATTCCTTTAGAAAAACTTTGGTAACGTTTTAAGACCACTTTGTGCTCATTTTGGCAATATTTCAGAAGAAATTGATTAACATCTCGGGCTCATCTTGGGTACATCGCGGTCACATGATGGGAACACAATGTGTTCTTTTCAATGAAACATTTTCGGGCCATTTTTGGGAACATTCTGGTCATACTTTGTCATTGATTTTAGGCATGCACACACACCACAAAAAAGGCTGGCCAACTGTACATGTGTCTTAAGAACCTCCCGGCTTTATCTCATGCCACCATTGCTTTAACTGCTTAGGGATTCCAAAGCAGCATAAGTGCAAAAACCGACACCCCGCGTTCGTTTTTCGTAATGTAGTGTGACCAGAGCGTAGAGATAAAGTTTTACCAAGAAATAGGAAATCAGGCATAATTCAGTCAAATGCACACTGCGTTCATGTTTTATGAACGGATGTGCTACAGCTGGTGTTTTTGCAGTGAACGTCGGGCCGGTTTTGTGAACAAAAATTTACGAACGAAATTGTTCAAAGAAGAGTCCGCTTGGACAGCGTTTTGGACCTCAGTTTTTTTCTTAGTGTAAAAAAGCTGATTTCCTCTTCTTAATCCTATAGATCCACTTGTCAAAACAGTCTTCAAAATCTTGCTTTTCAATCTTTTCAAGTTCAGCATTTACCGCATCCATTATCTCCGCGTTGGTGTTAAAGACCTTTCCCCTCAAATTTTTTTATTTTTGGAAAAAAACCAGAAATCACAAGGTGCAAGATCCGGAGAATATAGTGCTGGACGTATTTCTTCGATGCCAGAGAGCACAATGAAGTTACTTGTTGTTTCGGCGGTGAGAGCTGGCGCGTTATCATGATGTAAAAAATAGCGCCGCAGTTCCTCTTTCTTTCGGTTTTCCAACAAATTTTTGAAAACTTTTGACAAGCAGTCTTCAGTAAACCATTTTAGCATAAAAAGTTTTTGTACTCTTCTTTTCCAGGCGCAAAATAAATAACTTTTGATTGATATACTAACGCTTTGTCTCGACTAATGCGCCGCCTACTAGCGCCGCTGCACAACAACACCAAACGCCAGGCTGCAATCCTCATGCTTGGCGCGCTTTCCTTCTATTTAATTCCCTACACCAAAAAACTAAATATCGGAGCGCCCTAAACAATCGAACCATTGGACCATTCTCTTTCCAAATGAATCTCTGAAGTTCTGGACACCGACGGACACCATGATGCAAAAAAAAGCCCCAGTTCCTCTTTCTTTCGGTTTTCCAACAAATTTTTGAAAACTTTTGACAAGCAGTCTTCAGTATACCATTTAGCAGATACGTTGTGACCCTTTTCCAGGAGCTACAATTTTTGATCTGGTGAAGTAAACTGTTATCATAACTTTTTTGCTGACTTGTTGCTTAGCTTTTATGGGTGGACTTTCTCCAGTTGGGCTCTGTACCATGGACTGCTGTTTGGTTTCCGGATCGTTATTTATAGAACCAAGCATTTTCGAATTTACTTAGGAAATATTGAGCAAAGTGCACTCGAGCCTCTTTTTGGGCGGTATTTAACTAGTCAACAAAAATATGGAGGTGTTGTTATCTGTATCATGGGCTTTCTCCAGTATTTGTCGCAATGTGAATATCTGGTCTGTGGTGGACTTAGCAGGTCTGATAAGGCCTTAGACGCTGACATAGACAGAACCTAATATGCAATGGGTAGGTCACGAGATAGTTGGCGCAAGCTGCAGGGTCACACTTTCAGTTCTATTTCTGTTTCGCAAAGAAGTTTTATTTTGGCACTTGGTCGAAAAAGCAGAACAGTTTGTTTTTTGGGGACCCCAAAATAAAAAAAAAACACATTCAGTTCTGCTTCTGTTTCACATTTTTCATATTATTTTCGCACTTCACTGAAAACGAGCTACCGAAGTGTCTTCAATCCCTAATTTATTAAAGAGCGAGCAGCATATGTAAAACGGGTTACCCCACTGGGAGAGGGTCAACATGGCGTATGAGTGTTGTGTCTGCTTTGGTTTACTTTGGTTTTCCCTGTGGCACTGACGGCCAGGTAAACACGGTTACAAAACATATACGCACACACATGTGTTGAGCCAGCGACTCAAAGTGCGTAAATGAGCAAAGCCCACACACAGGGGTGAGCAGAGAGCGTAGTGTTGGGCTCTTATTATGCGTATACTTAACATTTATTTCAGCCAGACAGAGAGAGTGAGTGGCAGCACTGACACACACACACAAGCACAGGCCACAGCATAAATCTCATCGTGCATTCATCAATGTCAAGCCACAAGTTTGCTTTTCATTTGTTAGGGCTTCGCTACTAAACATACACATATAAATGTTTGTGTATCTCTGTGGGTGTGTGTTGGTGTCTGTGGGTGTGGGATTTGGCGCCTGCATTGCAATTTTTACGAGAGTTAAGCCCTAAACATGGCACATAAATGTGAATTTAAATGAAGTTAAATATTTAAAGGCAGCTGAACTGCACAGGGTGACAGAAAATTTTTGGGAACCAGGCAAATAGGTTGGGAATTATTTATGAAACCAGATATCTAGGATGCGGTCAACTTTGAGGGGCTCGTAGGGGCAATATATCTGTACGATTTTATTTTGCTAATGAAGTTTTCTTACATCCCAAGTTTGATTGGTTGATTGAATAGTCTCTCCGTTTCAATATCAACATATTAAACCGCCTGTAAAAGTTACATGAGTCAATTGAATTGCTTTGAAAAACCACAAAGCCAAAATGTTCACTCGTTCTCTTCTAAAAACTTCAGCAGGGCAATTGGCTGACAGTTTGAAGAGAGAGAGAGAGAGAGAGAGAACGCCCAACTGTTCAATAAAAACAGAAAGTGCCTGAACAACAACAAACTTAATTGCATCCCACAAAACTAGGCCAACTAAACCCTCTCCCTTGAACCTCCCCCCCCCTACTAAAAGCATCACGCTTGGCTGCCAGTTTCGTTTTACGATCGGACGGCGCCACCACATCTATGCCCAGCTATCGCCAGTGTCAACTTCACTGCACACATCAAGGAAATAAACTAACACTAAAATAAAATTTCACAAGAACTTTCCATTTCAATCGAATGCAAATGAGTGTTGGCCGGAACTGGCTTTGGGCACATTCAGTTCGCACCTCGGACGCAGCCAATTCAATTGAATCGTTCAAAGCTAACAAGCTGCAAAACCGCCGGAAGCGCAACTCACTCGAGTCATTCTCATCATTTTGTTTTTTATGTTTTGGGTTTTCCTGTCCAAAAAGTTTTTCCAGCATAAAGCATAACAAGCCGCAGACATCAAATCACTTGTAAACACTTGAGCAAGGAAACACAAATCAAAAGATAAACGTTGAGAGGGGGGGGGGGGGGCGGGGGGAGGGAGCTGGACGCAATGATGAAAAATTGAAAGCCCTCCCGGAGGGCAGCATGTTGCGTAAATAAAGTGCAAATTTCCAAGCCGTGCAGACAAATGAGCGACCACTCAGGATGACAAGTGACTGTCCAGCATCGAAGGCAAGCCAGCTGCCGCTGCTGCTGCTCCCCATATGCTTGGGTGGAACCCAAAAACTTTGCAATATACAAATTCCCCAATAGCAAATTGAAAAACAGCAACGGCAAAAAATTTGATGAAACAAAAAAGTTTTCTTGGCCAAAACTTTTGGTTCTGCTTTAAATGTCGATAAAAGTTTTTTCCCTTCGCCTTGGTAATAATATTCACTCGCCCTGAGGGCCCTCTGTTGGCTGCTTAATCTGTTGGATTGCTATTTTCAATAATGATTATTACCCCCGCACAAACAGTAGCCACCGCCGCGTTTGTTTATTAAATTTTCAACATATTTAGCTCCCAACAAAACTTAATTAAATACATTCAAATCTGATTAATAACAAAATGAAAATCAAACATGGCCGCGATGCGAAAAATTTCCTCATTAATATTAACAACTTAATTTAAAGGGGCCCCCGCCTGATGGCTGACGGTTTTGGGCCGATTATTTTTGCAATTATGCAAAGTAGCTGCTAGTTGTTGCCGCCTCCGCCGTGCGCTGTCAATGCGTGCACAAAATTTAATATTAATAAATTTTTAATCAAAGAGCCGGCCAGCCTCCCTTCGAAAGCGCGTCACATTGTGCGAAGTGGTTGCGGTGGTGCTGTGGGTTACGTGGCGGTGACGCACGGTGACGCGCGGTGGCTGGCTGCCTGCGGTGCCTGTGGCTTAACGGCCAAAAGATGCGTCTGCTTAAGCTCAGTCAAGCCAAATGAAGCGATTAACCCATTTAATTTAAGGGGTTTAGCAACAACACAAAAATTGTGTAAACACTTTTGCCAATGGTTTAAAACGAGAGCGAGGGCTGGCTTATTGCCGAAATGTAAACTGTATTGCTGCTTAACCCACTGAAAGCCAGGCAATTTGAAGTGAATTCAGAAATAAATAACGAAATTTCTTTCTGCGTTTTCATTCAGTTGCACAACTAAGTTGGTCGCCTCGTTTCAGGTTTACGCTGAAACAGCATACAAAGTTATTTCATTTATAAGTTCTTGGCTTTTCTGTCCGATCCTGGTGAAATTTGCAGCCTCTTTAAAATGTTGGCTTGAGGATATAAGGTGGGGTACTCAACCGCTTGGCAATTATATCGTAAATTTAATATCGTAAACACCGCCTTTTTATACTAAACTCTCTCACTAGTGCTTTTTGGTACCTTCAACAACGTCTTGCACCACTTTTTAGTACCAGTCACACCGTATTTTAATTTTGTGGTTCTCAACAAAGTGATCACCAATTTTTAATATATAGACCGCATAATTTGAAAAACCCCCTTTGCCCAACATTCAACCCTTAACCTTTTATCGCAAAAGTAAACCGCCCTTTATTATACAGCTTTCGTTGCCACCAAACAACCCATAAACGTGCATTACTACATTCCTTGCGTTGCCCCTGTAAACGAAAACAGGTTTTTGCCACTTCTTTGACAGTTGTGACGGTGTGCTCTATGCAAATCCGCTGTTACACTGTACTAATTAATTAATATCTTCAACAAAGTTTATCACCAATTTTAATATCGTAATCACCGCATTTTATTTGCGAAAAACGCCCACCAATGCTTTTTGGAGCCTTCAACATTTTCTTAAACCACTTTTTAGTATCTTTAACACCACCTTTTGGTATTTTTAATATCTTCAACAACGTAAACCACCACTTTTAATATCGTAAACACCGCATTTTATTATAAAAACGCTCACAAGAGCAGTTTGGTACCTTGAACACTGCCAATTTCAATTTCTTGAACACTGCCACCTTTTAATATCTACCTACGCATACATCTCCTTTTTTAAATGATATGATCCAGAAATGTGGTTTTTAAATGATAACTTAAAAAATGATATGGTCAGTAAACCGTTTACGATTCTGATTTACGATTTGGTTGCTCATTATTCCCTGATGACAGTCTAGGTTAGGTATTTCTGATAGTATATTTGGTCAAAATACATCACACCATACAAATTTAGGTTTGTATTAAATACATTTGCTGGCCTATCTTAGCCCCTTTATTAGGACACGGCGCTTTCGCATACGCCTGTCCGCCCTTGCGTGTAGTACCCCGTTTTTGTTTAAGGGGTCTTCTCATTCAAAACCCGTTTTTTTGACCCTTTTTAAAAAAATTCTTATTTGAAAACGCAAAGAATAATTGAAAACTTTTTTTATTTATTGTATTACAAAAGGTTCAAAGTAAATAAAAAAATTTTTTTGCCTCGATACGAGGGCTGTTCAAAAAGTAATGAGACTTCAAAGTTGGTGGTGAAAAAAAGGTGTCGTCACGGCGGCCACGATTCCGGGTCTCCGGAGCGTCCGAAATGAAAAAAAAAACGGGGTTATAATCAGTATAGATGTAATTCTCGGGTGAACCTCAAACTTAATTTTGTGATTTTTTTGACAAAATGGCGGCCATTCAAAAAAAAATTTCAATTTCGGGCTTTTTTTGTAGTTTAGTGTAAAAAAAAATAGTAAAAATTTTTTAAAATTATGGTCGAGGTTCACCCGAGAATGGTGACAATTCTGCGTCGATTCCACTTTGTTTCATGAAAATCGGTTCAGTTGAACTGGAGATATCATGGCCGCCAGTTCGAAAAACGTGGTTTCGAGATAAACGCGCTTTAAGTTTGCAGTTGCTTGGGAATTTAGGTCACATTGGGTCACTAAAAGGACTATATCTCCTAAACTAATTCGAGTTTTCGAAAATCCTTTTGGGGGGATATTTTTGAATATCCAAGCTATAAATAAATGCAAAAAAAAAGTCGAAAAAAAAGTTGCTCAATGAGAAGACCCCCTTAACATGATAGCGCCCTCTACACCTTTTGGATACCTACACAACCGTTTAACACCATTTTTAAGTATCTGTAACACCGCCTACCATCTCCAAGAATGAATAGTTTGTCTTTCAATATCGTAAACACCGCTTTTAATTAAAAATGCCCACTAGCCCTTTTCAGTACCTACAACACAGACTTATATCACTTTTTAGTATCTTTAACACCGCTCATCATCGTTGTTAGAATCTCCTAAAGCGAATACTTCCTATTTCAATATTACAAACACCGCATTTTAGTTATTTCAGCATTCCCTTTGTGCTTTGACTTGTACTTTCCCATTTGTAAGTCAATGGGTTAAGCACAGGCTGTTTGGTAATTTCACTGACTGTCTCATCCTCGTTCGCTGACTCACTCACTCACTGACTGACTGACTGACTGACTGATTTTTGGGGGTACTGCTCCTTCAAGCGCATTTGTTACACGTTTATTTGCATGAGAAAGAAATCACGTCGCACACGTGGCCGACCCACAAATCTTTTGGACGAGGCTGTTGCCTTTCCTCGTAATATTTATATTTCTCTTTATTTTTTTTTTTTTTTTTTGGGAAAATTGTGCACAAAAGCGTAAAATCTTTTTTATTAAAAATGTTTAAAATGCATGAAATCTCTTTTTTGTCGTTGACTAATTGATTGAGGAGGGCCAGCCAAAGTGGCTCCCAGCCTTAAGTTGCAACAACAGCATGCATAATGCAACGCACTACCACTACCTGTAGCAGCCTGCGGCTTGACAACAAACAGCAGCCAAAGTTTTGGCACAGAGAACGAAGGAAGAGGAGGAGGAGGAGCAAGGTGGGAAGCTGTGCAGAAACCATGTCAAGTTGTGGCATATAAAATTTATGCGAGCCTCGCACAAATGTTGTGCGACTTTGAGGCAAAAAGGGCTGCACACGCACACACACGGCTCATAAATTTTTATTGTGTGGTAAAGATGGTCCCACCCCGGTGTCCCCCACCCACTACCACACTTGTCGGCCGGCAAAGTAAACAGCATGAACTGGCAAAGTAATGAAGCAAAGTGCGTTGGCACGCCATTCAGCGCGAAATCAACTAGCCAAGGACCCCGACCATGAAGCCGGGGCAGTGCAGTTGGAAAATAAATTCATTTCACTGTCTACAACGCCTGACGCATGGACGACGGATGCCTTGGCCTAGACGGTTACAGGAAGTGTTATTTAAATGCAGGATATTGCAAGCGGAATTTATTACCATGCGGCATGACATTAAAGAAAATATGTTGAGCAGAAAGCACGTGCCGGACCCTCTCCACGAAAGTAATTAAAAGCCAACAATTTGTAGTCATATATTATGTCTACGTCTACGCGGTGAACTGAAAATTGAATTTACATTTTTATTAATGGTAATTGAATTAATTCATTCAGGGGCAAGGCTAAAAATTGTATTGAAATAAAACATTTTGGTATTTATATTGCGGGGATCGGCAATGGAAGCGGAGACATTCAACATTCCAAGCAATGGAACTTTAATAAGCAGCTTTTATTTGAAAAATTTCCACTTATGCTCTATAGCTCAGCCTTGCACCTCTTTTTAGTATGCCTAACACCGCCTTTCAATATCCAACAATCTGCATTTTAGATTGGAAACACCCACTATTTATTAAAGAAACGCCTTCTAGCCCTCTAAGTACATACACCACCGTCTTAAATCACTTTTTATCATCTTGAACACCGCCTACCACTATTTTATATAACAAATTGTAATTCCTTCAACATCAAAAAAAAAGCTCTTTGATTTGAAAAATGCTTATTAACCTTTTTCGTACCTTAAACAACGCCTTATCTTACTTTATACTATCTTAAATACCGCCCACCATTATTTTAAATATCTTTAACACTAAATACTACCACCTACAATACCGTAACATCGCTTTTTGGTACAAAAAAAACGTCCTCTAGCCGTTTTTGGGACCTCTTAAGCCACGTTTAAGTATCTTAAACATCGTCTGCCATCGTTTTCAATAGCTCCCTCATCGAATACTACCACTTTTTATATCGTAACAGCCAACTTCTTATATGAAAAGCGCCCCTTAGCGCCTTTTACCATCCACACCACCGTCTTATACCACATTTTAGTATCTTGAACACCGCCTTTTAATATTTTTAACTGCAACAACGAATAAGTCGACTTTAAATACCGTATCCGGGCCGCATCGCCTGTTCTCGTTTCCGATTTCGATCACATCATGCGGAATCGGAATTGAAGGCTACTCCCGTTTCCGAAAAACGATTAAGTTACTCGGTTTCAAAAGTTTTACCTAAGAATCAGTGGAATGAAAGCTAAATGACAATTTTCTCGGCAACGGTGATTCTTTTCATCTTGCAAATATTTTTATTGTAACATGTCTAATGTTGTAGAGATTTTGAAGTATTCATTGATATATCGTGCGTACAATTTTATTTAAAATCATTTTTTTATGCATGTACCTCGGCAATTGCATGTAAGCGAATGAAAAAACGATCGAAATGAAACCGAGTTGTTCTCATTTCCGCATCAGTGCTTGCGCAGTGCTGATCGAAATTGTTAAGGCTGTCTTATGGCTGAATTAAAGTTCGAAAACGATTCGAGCATTCATTCGAAAAGACAATCGATTTCAATTTCACTCGGATATGGGAACACCGATACTTTTTAATTCTACTCGGAAACGGGAACAGGCATATATTTGTAATAACTACCACAGCGGATATTACCACTTTCAATACCACAAACACCGCTTTTTTTATAAAAGATTAAGCTCAACACCGCTTTTCTTATAAAAAATAACGCCCAACAGTGCTTTTTAGTACCTTCAGCACTGGCTAACACCTCTTTTTGTCAACTTCAACACTGCCATTTCAATGTATACATTTAACAATGTCACATTTAATATCGTAAACACCGCCTTTTAATTTGAAAAACACCCACTAAGCGCTTTTTACACCTACACCACCGTCTTACATCACTTGTTGATATCTTAAGCACCGCCTTTCCTTAAATTTAATAACTCCAACAACGCCGGGTGGCTCAGCGGCTAGTGTGCGCGACCGCTGTGCAAGAGGTCGTGGGTTCGATCCCGCCTCGGAACATCTAATGAAAAAGTTTTTTCTTTGAATAAACCTTACACCCGGTCACCCCTCTCTGCTGTTGGCGCCAGCTTTTTAGTAATTAGCCATGCAAAGCTTCTCAAACTGCCGTTTGGTCTCGGCGCTAAACTGTAGGTCCATTTCTCTTGTGCGAAAATTAGAAGCGCTCAAGCCAAGAGATTGAGAAAGGCTCGGTTTTGGCCCTTTGGGGCTATGTCAAGCCATTGAATATGAAAGGCACCTTCTTTTCACTAACTTTTACACAACATTTATGAATTTTTAATATTTTCAACTATGTATACCATCACTTTTTTAAATTCTAAACACCGCTTTTTATTTCGAAAAAGCCTCACTATCACCCTTAACTCTGCCTTACACTTATTTTTAATATCTTCAACATTACATGTCCATATTTAACATTTCTTCAACAACGTAAACATTTAACAATGTCACTTTTAATATCGTAAACACCGCTTTTTATATCGAAAAACGAACACCAGGAACACCAGAGGAAACATTTATCACTTTAGATGAAGTGGAATTAAATAAGATTCGCTGAGTGCGATTCGACAAATACATAGAGATCCCTTTGAGCAGTAGGTCAGGGAAACCTATTAGAGAAAGTTTATCCAAAAGCAGAAGATGATTAAGGGAATCGCACGCTTTGCTGAAGTCTGTAAAACGGATGATAGAGGTAAACTCAAGGAGGTTGGTTGTTGTAGAACGACGTTTCATGAGTCGGAGGAAATATGAAGCTGCTGAAGTATTGCACCTGAGTGGTGATTATTTTTTCAAATAGCAGGGACTGAACATAGTATGGCAATACCAAGAGAGTTCTCAATATTAGATTTGCTACCCTTTTTGTGGTGAGGTATAACGCAAGATTCCTTCCATGTAGTGGGGAGAAACGATTTATTGAGAGACATTTGAAATAAAATCATCAAAGGCAACTGCGCAATACTTTAAGAAACAAGCAGGAATATTATCCGGCCCACGCGAAAAAGACGGTTTTTTTAGCTTTAAGTTATGATGAACGTTGGATTCGTCCATAACAGGCATTAAAATACCACAGGTGTGGGGAAGTGTATATGGATAAGGTGAAGACGAGTCATAGCTTGTAGAAGTGTATGTGGATTGGAAGAACTTTGCAAATAAATGAGCAATGTCAGTATGATCTGTAGCAGTATCGTTTTTGTAGTACAGTGACGATGGAAATAATGAAGATTTTCTTTTAGACTTGCATTCTTAAGCATCGACTTTCAATGTTTAAGAAAATCTTCAACAACGTGTAACACCACATTTAATATCCTAAGAACCGCTTTTAATATGAAAATAAACCTACCAGGCTTTTTTAACACCTACACCAGAGATATTCACGAATGCACTGCAACTACTAGTGCACTGCATAAGTACTTAATATTTTTCACACCCGAGTGTCGAAATCACTGCAACAAAATGTCGCAGTCTTTTACCTATTCATGGCATATGGTAACTATGATACAATAATCAAGCTCAGTCCTCAAAACGCTCTCAGCTCAGTCCGCAAAACCTTTGTGTGTGGCGGACTCTGGGTGCAAAAGTAGAAGCACAGTCCTCAAAAAAAAGCTGATTGCCTCTCCTTGTTATTGAATCTTGGTAGAAACACTCGCTCCACTTGCCACTAATACTTGTGAAAGCTCAGACGGAAAATATCTATGTGTTGATTGGGCGTCTCAATCTTTCTTTTGTCGCTCTCTCGCTCTCTCTTTGAACGCTCTCCATCTCTCTCTTGTGGCTCTCTCCTGACATTATAAGAACAACTCAACGGCGTTTACAGTAACTTTTACAAAAGCAACACTCGCTCCAGTTGCCACTAATACTTGTGAAAGCTCAGACGAAAAATATCTAAGTGTTCATTGGAAGTCTCAATCTCTCTCTCTTGTCGCTCTCTCTCTCTCTCTCTCTCTCTCTCTTGTGCTCTCTTGGCGCTCTTGTCTCTCTTGTCTCTCTCTAACACTCACTACGCAAGCGCAACTCAGCGGCGCTTAGAGTAACTTTTACAAAAACAATGAGGGCTAGAGCCAAATAAAGTTATACATACTTAAATATTAGCAGTGTGTGTGTGCTGTGAGTCAAAACACATATCTCAAATTTGACTCCAGCTCACGCAGACATCCAGTCACTGAAATACTAGTACGAGATGAGTGAGTGTATGAGCTGACTGCATATTTTGAGTGTCGAATCATACCGCATACTCTTGTCGACACCATCGTCTTACATCACTTTTTGGTATCTTGATCACCGCCTAGTATGATCTATAATAACTCCTGCAAGGAATTTTACCATTGTTACCAGCAAAAAGTCCACCCAACTTCAACGAAAGTGGGCTTAAAAGTATCAGGGGCTTCTTTATCAAGAAGTTGCTTGAAACCCCAACTTCCACAGAGTAGTAATCCTTCTCCCGTTCTAATTCGTTGAGTTATATCTTGAATGCATCGTTCATTGAATCTCTGAAAATTCAATGAAACCAAGCCAAGTGCTTATTCCTTGATTTGTGTATCATTTTTTAAGATATTCACATTTCCGTGTAAGCAATTAAATTTGCTTTGCGCAATTTTATGCTCTGCCAGCTGCATTCAGTGAATTGCAGTACATGTCGACACAGCTCATTAAGAATGACTGCACTTGATGCAGCTTGCCAGAGTACCCTTTGAAGGACTTCTCATTAAAAGCCCAGCCCAGCCCAGCTATTTCTCTCCTCTCTCTTTGGTCTGAGTTGATTGGCAACAACAAATGTTGACAGGCTTTCAAAGGTTAGCAAAATATTATAGCACACTTTTTGGCCTTCATTTGGTATGGCTGATTAAAGACTATAGTTCCTAGGCAAAGCCTTAATAACCTTCAAATGCCAACAACCACACACACACATAACACGTAACACGTAACATTTTCAAGTTCAAAGTCGATTTAATGCGGAAGTTTATGCCAAGCTCACCTTGCTTGGGCAGGTGAAAAGTGGAACAGTCTCTACGTGAGCTGCAGTCGTTTGAAGTGCATTTGAGTGTGAAGACGACACATGTCGTTTAAATGCACACACATACACACACACACACACACACACACTGACCTGCCACACCTCCGAGTGCACTTGTTGCGGTTGGCAAGCTGTCCAGCACCCGCCTGCATATATTATGTCAGGCTGTCACTCTTTTTATAGCCGCAGCTTATCGCATATTTATGCAGTGTGGCCTTTAAAGCAAGCCCGGGCCATAAATCAAGATTTTTGCACTGGCCCACAGCAATTACAAAAATTGCCTATCTATGCCAGAAAGAAGAGGTGCGTGTGTGTGCCAGTACCCTTCTATTTACCCGCAAAAGTCATAAATCAAGCATACATGTTCTGTGCCTTTTCTTTGTGTTTGTGGCCTATCAAATTGCAGCTGTTTGCTGTAGTGGAACTAAACTAAAATGGAATAAAATAAAATAAATGGCATGCATTTTTCAGGCGACGCTCGATTTCATTCACTGCACACACACACACACACACACAGAGACGCAGGCATGACCCGTACATTTATCAGTTGTTCACATGCATTCAAAGATACTAATGTACATATTAGTATAGCTCAGTAAGTGGCTGCCTCTGCCTCTCTCTCTCTCTGTCACTCTCACTATTGCTTTCTGCACCTTTTCCGCTTCATTTCATGTGCCATTTTTCTCTATCTTGTGTGCTGCAAGTTCCTTTCATTGGCACGTCCCCCCATCCCACCCAGGCCTGCGGTGGCAGGCTTTGTTTTTCTCCAATCAGTTTCCTGCAAATAATTTATAGTCCTTGAGCCTACGACCTTATGTTGATTTGTGCCTGACGCATTCGTAATTAGGTTGGTTATTAATTAATATTCAATTGTCCACAGCATTTGGTTTAAATATTCAACACTACAGAAAAATAGTCGAGGGCTTTCTTTTTTTTGCTGACCACACAAAACAAATGGTTTGCCGGGGCCAACCTCCAGTCGATTGCCGTTGTTAAACAAGGCAAATAAAAATAGTAAAAAAAAAAATGAACAAAAACAGTTGCAAATATTTAAATGCCAGCTTATTTCATGTTCAAACGAGGGCGTGAAATAAATAAAAATTCAATGCATTTTGCAAAGCAATTGAAAATAAAACTACAAGAATGAAACTGGGTCAAACACGACTGTCATGTATCCTGTATTTGCACAGCTAAAGAGAATTGCTAGAGTGAAAATATGATAAGCAAAGGATTACTAAACAAAAACTCACTCCGCATGGAATCAGAAGACTTTACGCGTCACTACAGGCTGAGGAAATAGCGTAGTGGCGATGAGCACCCATTGGCCCGTTGTTACATCGACCCATGATTTCTCTTAAATATGAAAAGAACATGATTTATCAATTTGAGCAATTGTTTGCTTGGTTTAGGACCATGAATTACACTAGATGATTTTTGTGTGCGGAACACGTATCTGTTTCCGGAAATGGTCCATGAGTGGAGCTTAAAATTGCTTAGCATGTATATTTTGACACTTTGATCATTTCAGATCTCTGATTCGTGTTCAACACAAGAAACCCATATAGAATCACCACCATTCCTTCAATAAACAAGAAAGAAAGTCGGTCAAGCCCGACTATAACATACTCTGTACCTATGAAGTGCTGCCCATCACCGCTGCGACCTGTGCTGCCCATAATTGTTTGTTTTCCTTATAACTCGACGGATCGATAAATAATACTGATTACTAAATATGTCCAGAAGGAACGAACCTCTATCTATAAAACTGTGGGAGATATGACGTTTTTTTGATATTGGGGGGCGGGGGGGCGATCGACAAATAATACTGATTACTAAATATGTCCAGAAGGAACGAACCTTCTATCTATAAAACTGTGGGAGATATGACGTTTTTTCCAATTTGCGGGGGCGGGAGGGGGCGTGGCAAAAATTGAAAGTAAACTTGATCTGCCTGCAAGTATAAGAAGCATAAGTCCCATACATGTCAAACCTCTATCTCTTACCATCTCTGAGATCTGTGCGTTCATACGGACAGACAGACGGACAGACGGACACTTCAAAAAATCATTTTTTTTATCTTGTTCAGCTCCTCCTTCGATGCCGTCTTTATCTCGTCAAGCGTAGCGTAACGTCGTCCTTTCATGGGCCTCTTCAGTTTAGGGAACAAGAAAAAAGTCACAGGGGCCAGATCTGGAGAATACGGTGGCTGCGGCATCATTAGTGTGTTGTTTTGGCCAAAAGTCGCTCAACGATGTGTGAGCAGGGGCGTTATCGTGGTGCAAAAGCCAATTTTTGTTCTTCCACAAATCCGGGCGTTTCTGGCGGATTGCTTCACGCAAATTGCGCATAACTTGCAGGTAATATTCCTTATTGACCGTTCTTCCCTGTGGCAAGAACTCATGATGCACCACGCCCCTGCAATCGAAGAAAACTGTCAGCAAAACTTTCACATTCGACCGAACTTGGCGCCCTTTTGCGGTCTTGGTTCGTGCGGCAGCTTCCATTGAAATGATTGAGCTTTGGTTTCACGTCATAACCATAAACCCACGATTCGTCACCAGTTATGACCCTCTGGAGCAAATTTGGGTAGTCGCGGACAGAGTTTAACATCTCATTAGCAATGTTCATGCGATGCTGTTTTTGGTCGCAATTGAGCAATTTTGGTACGAATTTCGCGGCGACCCGTCTCATGCCCAAATCATTGATTAAAAATCGAATGGCACGAGCCAATCGATATGTTTAGGTCCTCAGCAACCTTCTAACGGTGATTCGACGATTGGCCAATACCATTTTCTCCACTTCATTAATTTTTTCGTCTGTTGTTGAAGTGCTACGGGCGTCCGGCACGCTCTTCGTCGTTCACATCTTCTCGGCCTTCTGAGAACATTTTGTACCACCGATAAACGTTGCTTCGGTCCAAGGTAGCTTCTCCGTATGCCACAGTCAACATTCGGAATGCATCCGCGCACTTAATTTCGTTTTTCACACAAAATTTGATACAGGTTCTTTGATACTAAGTACTCGATACTAAGTTGTCACCGCCTAGTACTAGCTACTAACTACTCGATACTCAGTATTCGATACTCAGGACTCGATTCTAAGAACTCGATACAAAGTACTCTATACTCAGTACTCGATACTCAGTACTCGATTCTAAGTACTCGATTCTAAGTGCTTTACCAAGTACTCGGCTGTCAGTATTTGATACTTAGTACTCGATACTAAGTACACGATACTAAGTAATCGATACTAAGAGCTCGAGACAACGTATTCGATACTCAGTACTCGATTCTAAGTACTCAATTCTCAGTACTCGGTGCGGTTGTGTGCCAAACGCTTAACAACAAAACCACAAAATATGCCATGTCAGCGTGACGAGTGATGCGTGACGCTGAAATCAATTTTTTCTCCTACTAAAATTTTCCAAACCGAAATTAAGGATGTTTCACATCAAAAATCTATTTTTGTTGCCTTATGTTATCGTGTTAAAAGCAGAGGGCGCAACAAACGGTCCTCTCTTGGCAGTTCTCACAAAAAAACCGGGGGATGGAAGCAACCTTTAACAGCGCCTTCGGTCGTGAGAGGAGAGAAACACATTTGTCTTTGCTTTTTCGCTCTTGGTCTTTTGCAGACCGTTTGGGATAGACCGCTTGCCGAAAAGGTCTTTTTTGTGTGTATGGACTTGAGAGCGCTCTCAGTGCGCGCTTACATCTTGATGTGAATTCATCTCGATTAAATTAAAAGTTAAGTCAAGTCCACAAAATATTAACTCTTTGTTAGTTGTTAAGCTTAATTCATAAAAATATACATACGTATAATATATGTATGTACATTGTACAATTTAACTACGTAAATTATTTGAAAGATACACATGAAGTGCACGAAATATAATTTCTGTAAAGGTATTTTACTTAGCTCTTAATAAAAGTAATCATGATGAAATAATAAAATACATATGTACATGTGCCTCACATTTAATTTTGTTTACGCGTTTCGTGCATAAATACGTATGCATGCACAACAACAAAACTTTTGTTTATGCATTCGCTCTCTCAGTCTCTCTCACACTGATACTCTCTGATCGAACCAGAGACTGCTCTCGCAACCTTTTCACAATAACATTCTGATGTGAGGGGATTTAAATAACTCACACGTTGGGACCGCTTGACTGAAATGGGCCTGTTATTGGGTTGATGTCAGACCGACCAGCCTGAGTGTACAACAACAGCCGCTTAACAGCGAGCGCAAAAGCAGCACACAATCGGTTGAGGGAAGAACGAGCCCTTTTTTTATTTCTTCGTGAGCAGAGCAGTCTGAAAATATGAGTTGAGAGTTATTTACGTGCTATGGTTTTTAGGCTATCTACTATACAAAATGTCATCCAACTCCGTGATTGCGTAACAGTCAAACTTTTACAATTATAATATTAATTAGATTGTATAGTCTGCTTTGTTTTTGCACTGAACATGATTTGAATGAAATGGAATGCTACTTATTCATATGGACATTTCTACAGCACGCACGTGACAGTGGTACGAACTTACTAACCTTCATTATAAAGAAACACAAAGAAAAACTTTAAAATAAATTTGCCCATATTGGTTTTTGAAAAGCATTTTAGAAGCACTAGTAAAAGTATATATATTCTCGATCAGCACTAACAGCCGAGTCGATATAGCCATTTCCGTCTGTCCCAGTCCATATGAACAAGCCCATATCAGAGATGGTAAAAGATGGGGGTTCGACATGTGAGGAAAATATGATTCTTATACTTGCAGGCAGATCAAGTTTATTTATGTTCATTCCTTCAGCACATATTTAGGAATCAGGATTATTTACCGACCCAACAAAAGATAGGTAAAGATCAGAAGAACGATAGTCAAGCGCTGGTTTCAGCTGCAACTGCAGCTTTCTTATTTGTTTTCAAAGATTTAGTTTATCCAAATGAATCCAAAAACGTTTCAATTACGCAAGCATTTACATTTACAATCAGATGTCTCGTTAGAAGAAGCATCATTGAAAAAGCCATCTTAATATACCCAGTGTACTTTTGGTACAGGGTATATATAAAGAAAACATAAAAACTCCACCCAACCAAATTGGGGATTTTGTTGTGGCGAAAAAATGCTGAAATATTGCGCGAGTCGAGTTTTGGTTAAACAAATGTTAGGCCAGGACAGGAATTAGTTGAAATTGTAATTCGATTATATATTTAGAGCTTTTCAATTGATGATGCAAAAGCTACCAGAATTTAAACACCACATAAAAGTTATCGATTGCTGAAAGAGACTCAGCTGAATGGCATTGATGGCAGGCCTTTAGAAATTCTGTGGCTTACTCTAAAAATTTTCTCTTTCAAATTAACTTTAATTATATTTCTGCTTATCTTACGGAGGCGGAACTTAGTCAGTACTTTTGCCCTAACAAAGTTAACCAAACACTCGTCCTTAAGTATGTCTAGTAGCACATGCAACATTTGCGTACGAGTTTTATGGCGCCGCAGTGTATACTATGTATGACTTTATGTATAAGTATATTCATATGTAACATGCGATGACATTTTACCATAAAGCAGTTCTGACTTTTTCCTTCGTTTTTATGCGTTTTAAATTTATTTCGTTGACGTTGTCGCAGCACAGAAGCCGCTAGCAATGGCGCCTGTCGCACGCACGCAAGCTTCCGGCAGGCACACACATACACAACACACATGTTGTTGGCGGAACCGTGTTGCCTGTGCCGAAAGAAACAGCAGTCTTCGTTTTTATTTATCGTGCAAAGTGATTCTGTGTAATTGCAGAAATTGCGTTAAATTATTTAACAAGCGGGGGGGAACGCATTTCAAATTCATTTACACTTACACGCACAATGTGTGCAGGAAATTGATATCATAAATTTGTGTAGCCTGGGAATCAGGAAATAATATGGCAAAATGAAATGAAAAATGTATATTTATTTTCTAATTGAATTCTCATTGCAGCTGGGCAAATGAATGCGGTTTGATGTGGGGCAATTGGCCCCTTCACAACGACGACGACACATGAGACACAAACGGAAGAGCTTAAAGCAAGTACAAAAACAACTAAACAAGGCACTGCCAGACAACAACAACAGCAACCAAACTCATTCAGCCAAAAAAGAAAACGAAAGAAGAAAGCGAAATTGCTCCCATGTAAACACTTGAAAGCTCGTTAGGATAATACATCCTGGCTGACACCACACATCCCTGCGAGTGTGCGTGGGTGCGTCATCATGCGACGACATCGTCTGAGTAGCCTCATCCCCCCATCCATACACCGTGACGCCTCCCCTAGGCCATTGCCATTGCAATAGTCGCGCTTCCGTTTCCGTCTACGCTCACTCGCCTCATTTCCGCTGCGGCTGCAATTAAGTGAACTTACCCCCAAAAAAGAACAACACCAACAGCAACAACAACTGTAACAAAATGGCACACGAGACCAACTTTAATGGTAAGTAATTCAGCGAAAACCCTTTTACATTTTCATTTAAATAAGAATGAAAATTTAAGCTCAACTCTGGAGGGATCTCTTAAAAAGAAAGTCCCAATTCATTTTGAAATTAAATTGTTTTATGTAAATTTTGCCTTGCAAGCGCTTTTTAAATGGTAGCTAAAGGGCCAATTTGCATTATTGGTCTTATAAGTTTAGTTCTCTTTACTCTACAAAATAAAATTCAAGTTTTTGATATTCAGTTCAAGTACAAACGTACGCTAAAATATGTGATCCAAGTTAGAAATTCGCATTTTTTTTTGAATCCATATTACTTCAAGTCAGTTGTAACATTTGTAAGAAGTTTTATGAAAGTAATGAATGAAGAATGAATGAAGAAAGATTTATCTTGAAACAGGGAACTTCTATCGGTTCGAACTTCAATCAAGAATTTCTTTTTCTTTGGCTAGCTTCAGTTGATCGCACCAGCTTGGCAGTGTCTGTTCGCGCCTGTTCTTCTCATCTCAGTTTCGATCGTCTCTTTTTCTTGGAATGAAGCTTTCTTTACTTCCTGCTTAACTTCATCATGCAGAAACAAACATACTTCCCTGGTATACAAAAGGTGGACAGTGCGTTTCAGAGTACCAGCAAACAGAAAAACAATTACCATATCTCAGTAAAATTGATATATGTGCAATAGAGTGAACCTCCTGAGTATGTTAATTTTTAAGGTCATGGTCTCGCCCAGCCTATCTGATGCGCTTTAGTGTATAATAGTCGTAAGAAAAAACAAAAGAACGCCGAGGATCTAGAGTTTTTTTGAATCACTCATACGCAGTGTTGACTATTTCCATACTTTTTTTTCATTTATAAATAGTCAGCGTTGATTTAGTTTAAGTTCAATTTGAATTTGAAAAATAATAAGTCCAGTCGTTTGTAACGCTTAAAGGAAAGCATCTCCGACCACATAAAGTACTATATATATATTCTTGAACAGCATTAACAGCCGAGTCGACTTAGCCGTTTATCCGTATGAACGCTTCGATCTCAGAGACTATAAGAGATAGAGCCAATATCTATCTATTCTGAAAAGAACAATAGGAACGGACAAAAAACACCGAAGTTATTTACAAATCAATTTTGCTTGTTGGAGGGGGGTCCAGCATTGTCAGCTAGCGCGGGCGCGCGTGTGTATGCATGGGTTTTTTGGATATTGGATTTACTATTGTAATCTGTTGATTTAAAAAAAAAACTTTTAGTTCAGCTGTTTAAGAAGAACGATATAAATAGTCATTGGAAAAGCAGACTTATTGTAACCAGGATACCAACGACTATTCCTCTCAATCCATTAGTGAAACATCAACCGAGGAATTGAGTTAGTAGAATTGTTAGCCGTAGTTGCAATTCAAACGAACCACAACCTAACCCTCTAGAGCCGAAACATTTTGAGATTATGGTTCCCTCGAACAGATCCATGAGCTAGGGCTTAATGCGAATCGAAATCATTCAATTAAATTTGATGATTCAAGAGAAAAATTAAATTAACTATCAAAGCAGATTTCAACCAAGCTTCAAAGCAAAACAAAAGGTGTGAGTGTGGCTAACACTCACGGGGTCTTGATGTGAAACATGTTGTATACGATATGATCCGCCTTTCACATTCTTGCGGTTGTGAGTTACTTTATACTCCATACTCAAAACTCGATACTCAGTAATCGATAATAGTACTAGATTCTAAGTATTTGATACTAAGTTCTCGATACTCAGTACTCTATTCTAAGTATTCGATACTAAGTACTCGATATTATGTACTCGATACTCAGTATTTGATACTCAGTACTCGATTCTAAGTAGTCGATACTTATTTCTCAATACCAAGCTGTCGATACTCAGTACCCGATTCTAAGTATTCGATACTTAGAACTCGACACCAAGTACTCGATTCTAAGTATTCGATACTAAGTATAAGAGACTAAGTATTCGGTATACTACTGTGGGCAAAAAGTAGTCGGAATTTGTTTATAAATCAAAAAATCTTTATTTATTCTTCCAAATCAATTTCATCGCCTTCAAAGTAATCCCCTCCCGATACAATGCACTTATGCCAACGTTTTTTCCAGTCCTCGATGCATGCCAAAAAGTCACTTTCAGGTATGGCCTTCAGAGCGCGTGCCGATTTACGTTTAATCTCTTCAATCGACTCGAAACGGTGTCCTCGGAGTGGTCTTTTGAGTTTCGAGAATAGCTAGAAGTCACACGGAGCTAAATCAGGCGAATACGGTGGTTGCGGAACGACGATGGTGTTGTTTTTGGCCAAATGCTCGCGAATAACGTGCGCAGTGTGAGATGGCGCATTACCGTGGTGCAAAAGCCAAGAGTTGTCGGCCCATAAATCTGGCCTCTTTTTGCGAATAGCTTCACGCAAACGACGCATAACACTTAAATAATATTCCTTGTTGACAGTTTGGCCCGGCGGAAGGAACTCATAATGCACGACACCACGATAATCGAAGAAAACAGTCAGCATGACCTTGATTTTTGAGTCCAGATCGGTGTTCGTCTTCGAAGTGTTTTCGGCCTTCTTTAAACCATTTGTACCAGTCAAATGTTGTTGATTTTGGCAGAGCTTGGTCGCCGTAAGCCTTCTGCAACATTCTCAACGTTTCCGCAGCGGTAATTCCATTCAGGAAGCAAAATTTAATCGCACTTCTTTGTTGAATATTTTCAGACATTTCAAAAATCGCCGAAACCACCTTTTGCGTGTCACAAAACCAAGAGTAACTCAAACAATAATGAATATTTTGACATGAAATTTGACATGTAAGTCAGTGACAGTGCTGCCAACTAAAAAAAAATATTCGGGCGAAAATATTAGCCCGCGTGACTTACATCGACAAATTCCGACTACTTTTTGCCCACAGTAGTATAGTACGCGATTCTACATATTCGGGTCTAAGTACAAAGAGAGAAATTTCAGATACTCAGTGTTGTGTGTTTTTGTTTGTGTTGGTTTTTGTCTTTGTTTTTGTCTTTGTTTTTGTCTTTGTTATTGTCTGTTTTGTCTTTGCTTTTTCTATGGTTTTTTCTTTGTGTTTGTTTTTGTGTTTGTTTTAGTTTTTGTGTTTGCTTTTTTTCTTTGTTTTTGTCTTTGTTTTGTTTTTTTCTTTGTTTTTGTCTTTGTTATTGTCCTTAATTTTGTGTTTGTTTTTGTGTTTGATTTTGTCTTTTTTATTGACTTTGTTTATGTATTTATTTTTTCTTTGTTTTTGTGTTAGTTTTTGTGAGGTTGTTTTTGTGACGCTGAAATCAAATTTTACCCCTACTAAAATCTTCGCTTCTTTGAATAAACCTTACACCCGGTCACCCCTCTCTGCTGTTGGCGCCAGCTTTGTAGTAATTAGCCATGGAAAGCTTCTCAAACTGCCGTTCGGATTCGGCGTTAAACTGTTGGTCCCTTTCTCTTGTGCGAAAATTAGAAGCGCACAAACCAAGAGATTGAGAGAGGCTCGGCTTTGGCCCTTTGGGGCTGTGTCAAGCCATTTTTACAAATCCCCCGTACCGAAATTAAAGATGTTTCACATCAAAAACTTTAGTTTCGGAACTTAGACTTTGCATTTTTTTTCATTCAAAGTTTATAAAATCAGCTGGAAATGGTGCCCTTTCCGTTGCCTACTTTAAAAATACTGAAACGTAGTTTCCAGAGTTTGTTTAAGCTGTATTTTGACTTGTCGAGATCCCATAAGAGATGGGTGAAAAACATCTCACTTTACTATGAGTTGGCTGTCAGAAAACTCATTTGAGAAATCGAAATTAGAGAATAGCCTACTTCTCATTCAGTTTTTCCATGCTTTTCATAAATTTTTGTGTTTCTCAGATTGACTATTACACTTTTCTGATAACTCTTTTGAGAAACTTTTATGAGATATCAGACAAGTGAAAATACAGCTTAAGTAACTTAAAGTTGGAAAAATTGATTGATTTTCTTTTTCCTATTCTTCTTCCCTTCTTTCCTCAGATGCTCTGGACTATATTTACATAGCAAATAGTATGAATGACAATGCCTATCTGATAGCCGATCCTCAACCAAATATGGAGGATGAAGATGATGATAATAAGGAGCGGGAACAGACTGAAGATGACCACAACAACAACAACCAATATTACAACGATGCGGATGATATAAATGCTAAAGCTGTCCCCCCTCCCCCCGATAGTTTATTGGATCCCGCCCCCAGCTCACCTTTGGCCACAGCTGCTTTGGCGGCAGCTGCGGCCAGTGCCTCAATGGCTGCTGCTGCTGCCCGCATCACCGCCAAGGCGGCGCATCGCACCTTGGCCAACAATCGGGCAGCAGCAGCTGCCACCATTCAACTGATCGATGTGGACAATAATTATACAAATGTGGCAGTTGGACTGGGTGCCATGCTCCTGAACGATTCCCTGCTGCTGGAGGGCAGCAATGTCAACGACACGGCACTGAGCATATTTGGTGATTTCGTCAATCGCAGCGGGACGGTGGTCAATGATAGCTCAGCCATCAATGTCACCGCCAGCAAAGTGGCCGAGGATGACTTCACGCAGCTGCTGCGCATGGCGGTCACATCGGTGCTGCTGGGCCTGATGATACTCGTCACCATAATTGGTGAGTACATGGAAACGTCATTAGAAAGCAGAACAACAAAAGCTCAAGTCCAAACATAGACATAATTATTTCCGCCAGTTGGTTGGCTGGTTGGTTGGTTCCCCCCACAGAAATAAATTCCACGAATGCCGGTCTCAGGCACGCGCGAGGGTCCACAAATCCGCTGGGGAATAAGGGCAAACAATTCAATAAGGCGGGAGGGAGAAGGGGGGGGAGGCTCAGCGTTTTGGTTCAGTTTGTAGATAATAAAATACGCGTAACTGATATTTATGATGCTGGGAACCATTTTATATTATTTATTATTATTGTTGTTGTTTCAGCTGTTGTTAGGGCTCAGGCTCAGGCGAAGACATCGACAGCAGTGGCCTTCTTGTTGTTATTAATAAGGCAGCTCCATGACGGGGACAAGGCTGCCATTGCCATTGTCTGTGCCGGCTGGCTACATTCATTACACGCATTTAGCCATAAATCCAAAGGCAAACAAAAAAAAAACAAGAAGAAAACAAAAACAAACAAAGACACGCCGCATTAAAATTGACAGTCAATCAATCAATCAATCACAAACAGTTCGCCAGCTCCTCTCTTGAAATTATCCTGAAAATTTTATGGCCACATTGTAAAATGCAAACAACCAGCAGCCGGGGGAGGGAAGACAAACTGGAATTGATTTCATTAATTTAAGTAGATTTCATTTAATTTGAATGCCAGCACAAAAGTCAAGAGCCAAACCGAATCGCTCTACGCCATTCACATGCTTGTTTTTCTTTTATTCTCGCTTGTTTCCATTTTGATTTTCCGCCAGCGTCCAATTTGTGCTTATTTAGTTTATTTTTTTTTTTTTTGGCTCTTCTTGCCAGTTTCCTTCTCGCGTTTAAAAAGAAGAAAATGCTAATGAGTTTCAAATGCTAATTGTACCCGGTTCTGGCTGGAGAACTGCTTCAAAGTGAGCGTGACAAAAAACTTTACTTATAAATGGAACGAAAAAAGAGTCTTTTAAGCAAGACTTACATGTACCCTGTAACTAGTAAAGAGGAAATAAATACTGGCTGTTCCTGTTGAATAGTATCTTTCGAACTTTTTTATTTGTCGGCTGCTGTTAGAACTGTAAACTGCACAAAAATTGAGGTTTTCTACACGTTTGACAGGGATTTTTCACCCACTACGTGTAGGTAGCTTTTCTACCTGCAGCGTTTACTTTTCCTATTTCTACATGCTGGATGTAGCTTTGCTATATGCCACGTTTAGGGCCCTGACTAATCAAAAAAAAAGGAGTGGACATCTTGGAACACCCGGTACGAGCGTAGCTCTTTACGATAGTGAGTCACATCGATAGTGCTATATTTTTCCATCGGTTTTCCATTTTTTCCATTCTATTTATGTATGAACTTTTTTGTAGACATTCAACAACGATTTTTGAACTATGTTCGGGCCAGAACCCCTGCGTTTTGCCGTCAATGTAAAGTTTCTATAACATTGTCAACCTATAATTAATGTCAATCAAATCAATGGCCATCAGCCACCAAATTATGTTTGTTTGCTTTGATTCTCGCTCTTGTTATACATATTTCTCCCTCGCCTGTTCTATATTTATACATTGCAGCTGCGCAGTCGCTCTCTCAAGCTCACTCGCAGCAGCGCAGTCGCCAGCGACGCTTTGGTCGCATTAGAACTTTTGTAAAGAGCAGGCGACTCACTTGCATACGAGAACTCAATTAAACAAGTTTGTTAAATTATTTGCGCGCCGTGTTAATTTCATTTGGTTGGTTTTAACTTGGCCAATTGGGGAGGCAAACCAGTCTCTCCACAAACTACATTAACTACTTTTTTTTCAGTGTGTGGAATTCATTTTTCTTTTATTCATGTTAAAGCTCATTCAATTTGATTAAATATAGCTGAATTAGTTTTAATAATAATAGAATTTAAATGCCCCCCCGCTCGTTGATGCAAGTGCGGCATCTTATCAAAAAGTTGTTCATTACTGCTTGGAGACTTGAGACAGGAATAGCCGCAATTGTTGCTCGAGTTGATTGCTTTAGTTCATTCAAATTTGCAAATTTATCGGTTTAGTTTTCTAGACTTCCTGTTTGCAATAACCCCACAAGAAAAAGTCAGGCGACCTGGGGGGGGATATCAGCTTATTGGGAATCGCAATTCTGTCATAACAGGCTGGGCTATGTGAGCAGTTGCACCAACTTGCTGAAACCATAGAAGGTTGAAAGGAATTCTCTTTCGGCGTAATTCTGGATAGAAAAACAGTCTCAACATGCTCAAGTAACGGTCTCCAGTAACAGTAACGGTGTGACCGTTTTCTTCGAAGAAGTTGGGCCCGACAATGCAGCGTGATGAAACTGCACACCACACTGTGACACAAAGTGGATGCAATTCCGTCTCATGGAGTATCTGTGGCTTGGAAGCACTCCATATTCCACAATTTTGTCTGTTTATGTTGCCGTTTAAGTCGAAATGGGCTTCGTCAGACATAAAAAGACAGTTCAACATGTTTTTGTCCTCTTCCACAATTTGAAGCATCTTTTGGCAAAATTCCCAGCGAATCGGCAAGTCTGCTGCGTTCAGTTTGTTGGCCATTTGAATTTTATATGGGAATAAGTTCAAATCACTGTGAATAATTGACTGCAATGACTGTCTGCTTATACCCATTTGAGCAGATAAGTTGATTGTCGAAACTCTTGGATTGTTTCTTATGACAGCTGCTACATCAGCGATTGTTTCCTCCTACCCAACTGTAGGGTTTCGATGGTAAGGTCTTCTTTCGACTGTCCCACGCTCGGCAAAATTGTTAACAAGTCTCATTATGGTCCATCTGCTCAGAGGATCGCCGCCAAACGTGCGCCAATACTCTCTTTAAACCAAAACTACAGACTCCATGGCGTGATTGCGGCGGACAATCCAAATTCTTGTTTCAATGTCCCAGTTGTCCATTTTCGTCAAATTGAAGAATCAGTGTCTTTGCAGGTTTGTTCCTCGTGTTTGAAACAATAAAATTATGCCTTCAAACACCCGTGTCCCGTCAGTAAATGGGACATGTTAAAGTCTTCCTGCCCATGTCTTCTTTTGATTAAGAGATCCAGGTTCGGTATTCACCGGTAACTCCATCTGCCGCTTGTTTCGCGGTCCCACCTACTTTGCCATTGTGCCACTGTGGAGTCATGCTGTGCCCTGCTTCCTGTCTTTCCGTTGCCAGCAGGTCTATAGGGGCTGCTACAACTAGAGCAGCCTCCTCCGATACGGTGCAGAACAGCTGGCGATTCTGAGGGCGCAGAGTCTATATACCAACTTGCATTGCCGGCTGTAGGATGCTACGTTCAAAGCGGGTGCCAAAACCGTCGCTCCATAGAGAATAATAAAGGTGACCTCATTCGCTATGAGCTGCCTGCTTCTTTGCTAGGCCCTCTGGTGTTGATCATTATCCTTGAAAAAGCACTTGTCGCCTTCGCAGCTTTCGCGCTTACGTACTGAAGGTGGTATTTGTACGTCATCCTATGGTCGAGTATGGCTCCTAGGTATTTAATGGCTGGCTGTGACTCGATCGTGATGAAATCGACACGTACCGTTCCCGTTTCTACTCAGCAAAACCCACCAAAGTGCACCCATCTGGCAGAGCCAGCCTCAGAACTCCATCGTACATAACGTTCCAAAGTGTAGGACCTAGAGAACAAAACCTTGGGGTGTTCCACCTGAGACAAAATAGTGGTGCTGTCCTGCATCGGAACTGTACAGCAGCGCCCGGTCCTTAAAGTAGCTCGCAATTAGTTGAATGAGATAATGGGGGACTCTGCGATCGCTTAGTGCCTGCAGGACCTTGCTCGAGTTAGCTAGAATGAAAGCGTTTTTCACCTCGATTGTGCAGATTAGATAGTACTGTTTGGCTCCTCCCGCCCATCTCGTCCCTTCTATAGCATTGTTGGCTATTCGGGCAACTGCACTTATGGCGTCTGTTGTGCTTCGCAGCTTTCGAAAGCCGTATTGCTGGTCAGACAGTCCATTTTGAAATTTGAGTTCACTCTCCAGACGGTTGCAGATTATTCTTTCGAGGTATTTAGCATGCACAGGGGTTTGGTCACTATTTTGGTCACTGTTTTGGTCACTGTTTTGGTCACTGTTTTGGTCACTGTTTTTGTCACTGTTTTGGTCACTGTTTTGGTCACTGTTTCGGTCACTGTTTTGGTAACTGTTTGGTCACTTTTTGGTCACTTTTCTGGTCACTGTTCGGGCACTGTTTTGGTCACCGCTAATCCACCACTACCACTTACCCACACACAGCCCACCTGCTGCTATGGCTGTCTTGCAAAGACCAAATCTTCTGACTTTGCAAAGTCAAAAGCGTTGCCAAAGAAATCTGTCGCAAAGACAATCGTTTTCTGGACTAGCCCCCAGTCGAATGCCGTAAAAGAGCTTCGATCTTCAAACTATCTACACTACACTATTTACACAAGGGATTGTGGGAAGGATGGTCGCTGTGGCTATGGAGGAGAAGATGTTATAGGGAGGAGAAGATGTTATACTCGGGCTTGACCGACTTTCTTTTTTTTTTTTTCACTTACCTTGTCTCGGAACTCGAATTCACAAATCATTTGTGAACTTAAACTCAAATGCCGGCATCTTAGCCCATACGAGCACTCGCGCGTCATTGCCGCAAATCTCAGTAATAAAGGAAAGCCTCAAGCAACGATGAGCGAATAGGATTAACAACAGGTTTCTTGTAGATTTTCTACACGTAGCATTCAGCATTTAAAATCCTTAACGTTTATTTAGAAAACCTACATGTCATGTGTGAAGAACAGTTTTCTAAATGGAAAATATAACTATTCTTTCAATATTCAAACGTAAATGTAGAAAACCAAGAGCTTTCGTGTGGTATTCAAATAACTATATGAAAAGTCAAGAAGTTAATTGCAAATAAGCTGTTTTTCTCATGTCATGTTCCCTTTGCCCTTGTCCACGCAGCATTTAACTTTTCTACATACCTCGTTTAATTTTTTCATTTTTACATTGAGCAAGTACTTTTTCTACATGCCACGTTAAATTACTGTTTTCTACATTAGCGTTTCGTTTAGGATTGTCGTTTCTAATTATGATTTATCTGTGTATACAAATTTTTAATTTAAGCTTTACTTTGCTTAAAATTAAAGCTGGCCGCCACGGTCGTTACGAGGAACTTAGCGTCAAATTACTCTGTTAAGCTCTCAGTTGTCAAATTGCCTTAGAACATGGAGGTAGTGGGTTCGAGTTCCACTGCAAGCGATTACTATATATTTAGGGGCTTATTTTCTTAAAAACTGGCTGAAAATGTATCTTCTAAGTAAAAAATCGCCTTTACACCTCGGAGTAATTCACATCTGGATACAGGCCTTTACTGGGAAATAAAATTTGATTCAAAATTTAAATTTATGCGTCAATGGAAATGAGAATTAAAAATGCCTTTATATACTTTAAGTTCGGCCAAGCAAATGTGTGGACAACCATTATTTAATATTTCAATATTGCTCAGTTCGAAGGTCTTTATCCAACTGGCAGCTTGCCTTCACTTTGACACCAAAGTGAACTAATTGCATGTGGCTGTGTCCTCCCACTTACTTACTCCTTGACTGTCTGCCAGTCTACAAAATTCAATGCCACAAATTGCATGTCTCGCACTTGTGCTTAACTTTTAGTGGTGGCAACGGCGCACATTTCTTTTTTAACACCTTCAAGTGTGCCACAAGTAGTCCTGACAGCCACTGCAAAGGCTAGAAAGAAAGAAAGAAGTGGAAAAACAGACATCAAAGGTCTGTGTGAGTGCACCAAGCCACACTGTCAATTTTTCACACCCAACCCAAAAAGTTTGCGCCAGCGCGATTAGCTCATGTCGCTTATTCTGGCTTCTGTGAACTTTGTCTTGGGCTCAAGTGCAACAATGGGGGAATAGAGAATGCGCTGCACTTCTGCGGATGGGTATAAGTTTAATATGATTCTCATTTCAGCAGAAGTTTGGCAATTTCCAAACTTTATCTGTTCCGCTGCGGTTTGAATGCGAATGTTGGACCGACTCACGTCTTGGTGCAATAATTGAATTGAAAACTTTGGGACTTGAACTCAAGTCAATTTTTGCAATTAGGCCGCTGAAAGCTCTACTCAATTATCACTGATTTCTTTTTCCCATTGCAGGCAATGTGTTTGTCATTGCGGCCATCATACTGGAGCGCAATCTGCAGAATGTGGCCAACTATTTGGTGGCCTCATTGGCGGTGGCGGATTTGTTTGTGGCCTGCTTGGTGATGCCACTGGGAGCTGTATACGAGGTGAGTGTGTTTAGTTTAAGCGACTTAGTTAACCGCCTTTAAATCTCAACTTTCAACAGATTAGCCAAGGCTGGATACTGGGACCAGAGCTATGCGATATTTGGACCTCTTGCGATGTACTCTGCTGTACTGCGTCCATTCTGCATTTGGTGGCAATTGCCGTGGATCGGTAAGTAATTACTTTCCCCCTCTCTTTTGCTGTCTACTTGTAAGTAATGTGTAAAACACGCCACCACGTCTGAAGAAATGCGAGTGTGAGCTAAGCGAATCAATCAATCAAGTTTTTTAACATGTCAAATCTCTTTACAAATCCACTTGGCAATACAAAAATAACTTCAAGTGTGTTTGGGAACGGGGAGAGATGAGGAGGGCAAACGAGAAAAACATTTAAGCCTGATTCGATTTTTCCATTTTCTATGTAGGTTAAGCGAGTAAATTATTGTAAAATAAAAAGAAAGGTGGAGCTATGTAAACAAGTAAGAATCTTTTTAGTGAATGAGAATGTTCATCTCTTCTATGGAAGCTATGCTAAATAGTTGACCGAATTCGATAAAACTTGGTGGATCTTTGAAAAAGTATAGGAAACTAACAAATGGAAAGTTTGGAACCGCAGAAGATAGAGCGCAGCAGACCGCTTTTCAATTAGAAAGGGCCTGTGACGCGAGCATGACTAGGCGCAAGCCTTATAGACGGCATGAACCAACATATTGGTGGAACGAAAGTATTGCCGATGCCCGCCGTGCGTGTCTTCACGCCAGGAGGCTGTACCAGCGTTCAAGAGGAAGGCCCAGTTTTTCACTGAGGCATGCAGAGTACCAGGCGGCTGGATTAGAGCGAGTAAGCGAGAGTGCTTCCTCTAGTTGTGCGACTCCGCTCACCACGACCCTTGGGGTCAGACCTACAAAATAGTCGTTAAACGACTCTACGCCAATAAACAGGCCACACCAAGCGACCCGTGTGAGCTGAAAAAGATTGTTGAAAATCTCTTTCCGACTCGATTGTCCCAATTACCCATGCACCCTTATATTTTCACCCCAAATACTATAGAGGAGATAACGGAATCAGAGATACTGGCGGCAGCGATGAACCTTCAGCCCAATAAAGCACCCGGACCGGATGGTGTTCCGAACCGAGCTGTGAAACTAGCCATGACACTGCATCCAGCACAGTTTGTGGATATTTTCAATGAGTGTTTGCGAGAAGGAATTTTCCAACCATTTTGAAAAAAACAGCTACTTATACTTTTTTCCTAAACCAAGAGGCCAACCAAGCGACCCACCGTCCTATAGACCAATCTGCCTTCTCGATACGGTCGGTAAGGTACTGGAGAAGCTCATAAGCCAGAGACTCGATGAGGCCATCAGTGGAGCAGGTGGGCTATCGCCAAATCAGTTTGGTTTTAGAAAGGCCAAGTCAACAGTGGATGCGATTGACAAGGTGGTTACAATTGCACGCAGTGCTATTAAGGGATCTAGCTGGAAACGAGGATCTAAGGAGTACTGTCTTGTGGTCACCCTAGACGTGAAAAATTGTAAGTGCTCTCGTTGAATTTGGTGTTCCGTCGTACCTCCAGGCAATCATCAGGTCGTACTTCTGTGGTAGAGTCCTTACGTACCCCACGTCAGAGGGGAACAAAACCCACGTGGTTTCTGCTGGGGTTTCACAAGGCTCCGTGCTTGGACCTGTTTTATGGAACGCCATGTATGATGGGGTCCTCCGACTCTCTCTACCTCCAGGGGTGCATTTAGTGGGCTTTGCTGATGATGTGGCACTTGTGGCTGTAGGCAAAGTGCTTCGAAGAACCGAGGAGGCGTGCAATTCTGGCATTGAGCGCATCCACCAGTGGCTTAGCGCGGCGGGTCTCGAGCTTGCGGCGCAAAAGACAGAGGCGGTTCTAATAAGCAGTCGGAAAAAGGTGGAGTCGGCCTGGGTCAGAGTCAATGGAACCGCAATAAAATCCAAAAGAGCCATTAAATACCTCCGAGAACATCTGGCTTACGTCGGAGAGAAGGCAGCAAAGTCAAGCAGCGCCTTAGCTAGGATCATGCTGAACACGCGCGGTCCTAAACAAGGGCGAAGAAGACTTTTGGCGAGTGTAACTAAGGCCACGATCTTATACGCGGCGCCACTGGCCAGTCCATGGTTTACTCTAGCTACATAAAAGGCGTCTGTGGGGCGTACCGTCTAAGTGCGCTTAGAGTTACTTCTGCGTATCGTACGGTGTCGGAAGATGCTGCTTTGGTCATTGCCGGGATGATTCCACTTAACGAGCTGGCCACAGAAGGATACGAGGTACCGGGCTTCACGGTTGAGTGCCCTCAAGTCAACCAACAGTGGTACACAGCAGCAGGAAGCGAGGCAGCGGAGCATCGAGAAGTGGCAACAGCGTTGGGACCAATCCACGAAGGGTCGCTGGACCCATAGCCTAATCCCGAGATTGTCACCATGGCTGTCTAGGAAACATGGTGAGGTGAACTTTCACCTAACTCAGCTCCTTAGTGGACATGGCTGTTTTAGGAGTTACCTAAAAAGAGTCGGCCATGATGATACGAGGAGGGGCTGCTGAAAAGGTAAAAAACCAATGGGGGAGGCCAGAAAGGCCTAAATCATTAGTGGGTAAGATACCAAAACGAGGGGGGGGTGGGCACAGCCAGGGGGGGAGGGGGAGATGTTGGAGAAGGTATAGTAGTTACTAATATCATTATTTTGATTGGAATTAGGGGGGGGGGTGGGGGACCACCATATAATAATATTGCCGAGACTGGGGGTGTTGGGTGTGGAATTTGGGATGGGGGGGGGGGGGGATCAAATTTAAGAATCAATTTCTGGCTCCGCCCCGCTGGGGTTTTTAGATGTGTTGAAAAATTTACCGTATTATTTGTGTTCCAATATTTTTATATAATTGTTTTAATAAAAAAAAAAAAAAATTATATTTTTATAATAATAATTTAGAAAGAATAAACTAAATTATTCCAGAAGTTGAAAAGGTTTGGATTGAAATGAACAAAGTTTTTCTCACTAAGACTTCAAATATTTTTTAAGCCATTTTTAGGCCCATATTTGCAACATGCCAGCTCAATCTTTAAAGTACATAAAAAAAAACACCAACACACACTCCCAATTTGCATAATTGCGTGGGTCATTTTGTAAGGGGGATGTTATGGAACCGCGACTTAATTATATTTAATAAGGTTTAATCGTCGTCGCTACTCGAACAGGGGCCGCGGATTCGTTTGGCATAATTATGCAGAAAATTTGCATGTTGCATCATTGATAGCCGGCCGCATTATGGCTGTTGAATTCAGGTTTCAGTTTGTGCTCTCATTAACGGCCATCGCTTTAACATTTTCTAACATTCAATGCAATTTTGGGGTAAGGTTTGGGTGGGGGGGGTTTTCCAACAATGGTTTAGCTTCGCTGGCTTGTTGACTATTTTGGTCGCCTGCTGTTTTGGGCTATTTGCTGCTGGGTACTTTCTGGCTTTGACTCTCCCGTTGCGGTTTTTGGCGGGGAGGTGGAAGGCGAAAAGTTTTTGTTCGTGGAAGTTTTGTCCAAAAACCAGAAAGCCCGACCATTAATCATACGGTATGCATGGCAAAACTGTGCTAAGCTCAAAAATAAATACAAAAACCAAACACACACCCAGACAGTTACTTATGGCTTAATACAACCGCAAACTTTTCAATGTTTGCGGCCGAAAGCAAGTGGCAAAAGTAATTTCTCGACTAGTTTTCAATGCATATTTGGTCAGTGTTTTAATTTGAGTGGAAAATTTCAATTTGTCTTTGTGGGCAATGAGTTGGAAAAGTTAGTTTTTAGGGCTGCGGTTGATTTATTTGAAATTCAATTTTGCTTTAAAAACTGATTAATCATGCCAGACAATCATAGAAATTTTTGCCATGTGGTGGTATTCAATTGTGGTTTGGATAAATGCTTTGACAAAGGATTTCGTTAGAATTGCCCACAAATGTAGGCAACACTTTTTGCAGCCAAACTATCTTCAAGTTTAATTGAGTTTGTTTGCTTCTAAATCTGTGGATAAAGCATAATTTAGGTTTGATATCCAAACTAGCACACACTCACACACACACATATACAGAGTTGGCCATCGGGTCGTAAATATTGATTGAGGCATTTTGTGAAGTTGCCGCTCAAATACATAAATCATTAGAATTATGTCAAGCTCTGCTAATCGAGATTGAATATGCCCCAAGTGCGCACACAAGGCAGCACTTAAAGCCATTTCACTTGCACACAAAATGTTTGTCTGTTTGTTTTATGAACTTGACTGCAAGAGGATGGAAGAAGGAGGCCTTAAAATGTAACAAACACCTCATTGTAAATGTCATAGTAACTATTACTTTTTGGCTGTGTGTGTGTATGTGTGTGTTGGTGTTGGTGTTGGCAGGGGCATTAGCAGATAACATAAATGTCTTAGTAACATATCCGGTTTTATTGCTTGGCTGGTTTTGTTTGCCTTTGCTTTTGCCTTTGCCTGTCTTCTGTTTGCTACTTTGTCTCATTAAACATTTGAAAAGCACACACACACAGGCACACACGCACACATGTGAAATCAAATGTGCAAAGCAAATGAAGCGTAATTCTTGCCTCTGCCTGCCTGCCTGACTGACTGACTGAATGCCTGA
Source organism: Lordiphosa collinella (assembly GCA_018904265.1). Lineage (NCBI taxonomy): Eukaryota > Metazoa > Arthropoda > Insecta > Diptera > Drosophilidae > Lordiphosa > Lordiphosa collinella. The sequence continues at coordinate 102,883 of JAEIFV010000370.1, forward strand.
CTTGCTCGGCTCGCCTGCCACGAAAACTAATTATACTGTTAAATGCGTTTGTTTAACTGCCAATTTAATTAAGGTTATGCTTTTGTTTGGCCAAGCACTAATCTGGCAGCTGAGCTCCGAAAATTTGGCTCCTACATGTGCAATTAAAAATTACCACCACCCCCTCCGCCCCTGCATAACTTTGCCCGGGCTGTCGACGCTGCAGTGTGGGAAAATATGAGAACATTGCGGTTATGTGGGCAAAGTTCAGTCTGAAATGGGGCTTGGTGCAAACTTTTTGCTAAAATGTCGCTCTCTATAGCATGAAAATTAGTTAAATATGAGAAAATGTCTCTTCTGTACTCATGAACAGTGAACAGTGGCTACCAAAAGTATATACTGCTTTTCTGGGGTTTCTGGCGATCCTAGCTTCTAGTTTTCATACATTAATTTTAATGGGTCCAGTCTCTTTGGCTCTAGAAAGCCGTTTGCGAAAGCCTTAGTTTATCCCCTACAATATTCAGGATTCGGAAGGGCTTTGGCTTTTCTCGATTCTCAGTTCTCAACTCTCTTTGAGCTTTGAGTGCCGCAGCAAAATGGCTCTCAGCTCTTGGCTCCAGCTGCTTACATGGTTTCCATGAAGGCGAGTCTTCTACCTCGAGTTTCCGATCTAAGACACATTAGGGCGAGTTTAATGCGTTGATTCACCTGATGCGATTGATAACAGAGCATGGCGCTATGTTGATAAAATCCAGCTGCTGGTTTCTTTTGGTAGCCACGTGCTGTAAATTTCGAAGGCTGAAATTGTGGCTCTGGAGACCCTCGAGGCACAGGCATGGCATGGCTTAGGCATGTCTTGCGCTCTAGTAAGTTAATCTTTTTCAACTTAGAGCTTAACCAGAACCAGGGCTTTGTATTTTGGAAGTGTACCCGAAGTCTTAAAAGCCAGCCCCTCTGCAGATATTTTTCGCGTTGTGGCGACCGCAGTCTTTAGGAATCTCGCAATTTTTTTTTATACTGTCTGCTCACCAAAAAGACAGGTACTAATTAAACAGCTTTGCTCACTCTCTGAATATAAAACTTGCTGTTCTTCTTTCGCGATTTTTTTTTGATTCATGGTTCCGTTTCATGATTATTGATGTAATCTTTCGATAACAGTTTGAAGGGTATAATTTTGTTCGGCTCTTAGCAGCCAAGCATAAGCAACTAAGCAAATCGAGTTTGTAGTTATTGCGTCAGAAGCATAAAAGCACGCATACACACTTGCAGTTTACTGAGGCACAAATGCATGAGCAATAGTTTCTTTCCGCCGTTTTTTGCCCAGCAGAGTGTCTCTTGGATAGAGACAAAGAGAGCGAAAAATACGTAGAAAAATAGGGGAAAGTTAACTTCGGCTCGGCCGAAGTTTTGTATACCCTTGCAGCTTCCATTGAAAACAAAAAGGTTTTTCTAACTAAGACTACTTTTTGAACCTTACTTTTCTATGGGATCTATACTATATAGATGTCCGATTTCGACCAAACTTGGTGAAATCATGGAAAAGCATAATACACTGTTAATTACGAAGTTTGGAGGCGATCCCATTTAAAACTAAAAAGTTTTTCTCACTAGAACTTCTTCTTCGGCCGATCATTCATACTGCACCTATATGCTATAGTCATCCGATTTCGACCAAACTTGGTGAAATCATGGGAAAGAAGAGTAAACTAAGAAAATCGTACTTTGGAGGCGATTCCATTAAAAACAAAAAGTTTTTCTCACTAAGACTTGTTTTTCGACCGATCGTTCCAATGGCAGCTATATGCTATAGTCATCCGATCTGGCCAGTTCCGACAAATGTGCAGCGTATTTGTACCCAAAGACTTCGTGCAAAGTTTGGTAAGGATAGCTTTAAAACTGACTTAGGAGATAGCATAGAAACAGACAGACGGGCAGACGGACGGACGGACAGACGGACAAGGCTAAATGAACTCAGCTCGTCATGCTGATCAAGAATATATATACTTTATGTGGTCGGAGATGCTTCCTTCTATGCGTTACAAACATCCGGACAATTTTATAATACAGAGGGTATAAAAATAGGGAAAAGTTAACTTCGGCTCGGCCGAAGTTTTGTATACCCTTGCAGTTTGTTTTTCTAAATAAGACTACTTTTCGGACCTTACTTTTCTATGGGAGCTATACTATATAGATGTCCGATTTCGACCAAATTTAGTGGAATCTTGGAAGAGCATAACAAACTAACATGTACATTTTTGAAGGCGATTACATTTAAAACCAAAAAGTTTTTACACCAGAACTTCTTTTTCTACCGATCATTCTGCAGCTATATGCTATAGTCGTCCGATTTTATCAAAACTTTGTAGAATTGTGTAAAAGTATATAAAATAAATATATGTCAACGTAAGGGACGTTTCTATTGAAAACAAAAAAGTTTTTGTCGCAATAACTAGTTTTTCGACCGATCGTTCCTATGGGAGCTATATGCTATATTCATCCAATTTTAACCAAAATTTTTAGATTTGTGTGGGAGCATATAAGACAAATTCAAACCAATTTTGAGGGCATTTTCATTGAGGGTATTATAAAGGGCAGAGGGTATTATAAAATTGTGCGGATGTTTGTAACGCATTGAAGGAAGCATCTCCGACCACATAAAGTATATATATTCTTGATCAGCTCGACGAGTTGAGCTGATTTAGCCCTGTCCGTCTGTCCGTCCGTCCGTCTGTCCGTCTGTCCGTCTGTCTGTTTCTATGCTATCTCCTCCGTCAGTTTTAAAGTTATCCTCACCAAACTTTGCACGAAGTCTTTTGGTACAAATACGCTGTACATTTGTCGGAACCGACCGGATCGGATGACTATAGGTTAGGTTAGCCGGCAGCCGGCCGAAATTCTGGCCAAAAGTCCCACATTTTTTGTTTGGGGGAAACTTGATAAAACGGTTGTCGGAAATGATTAAGAATACTTATAGCTATTTTATGTCAAAAATTTGGAACATTTTTACAAATTGGTTTTTGAATGGTAGCAATTCAAAAGTTGATTTTTATTAAAATTGTTCCAAAAACAGAAAATTAATATTCGTAACTAGGAAAGAAACAGCTTCTAGAGTTTGATTGTATATTTTCGACTACGGAAAAGACTTCAATAAAATGAAGGCAAACTGTGAGAGCTAAGCTATTTTCATTCCCCATGGATTAAAATGTGTAGCATTTTCTTAGAAGCACGGAATTACGGATTAAAATACATACTGAAATTATTTTTTTTAATAATTTGAATCTAATATAAGGAACAGGTTAAATAAATGAAAGTAACGGTGAAAGTAATCAGCTTGACTAAAAATCCTTAACGGGGTGGGCAGTCAAAGTTAGTTCCATTTTGGGCGAATAACTCATAAACGACTAATCAGTTCATGACAATTTTTTTCCAAAAAACAACGTTTACTTATATGTACCCTTCTGCAAAATTTGGCTTAAACCTAATTACAGTTCATGACAAGTTTTATTTTTCAAATACACCAAAGATAATTGAAAACTTTTAATTTAGTTGTATTAGAAATGACAGAGTTTTGGCCAAAAATTATATTTCTAGTCCACAGTACGAAATTTCTTAGTTTACTATCCTTTCCAATGATTTCACAAGAATTTGGTCGAAGTCGGATGACTATAGCATATAGCTCCCATAGGAACGATCGGTCGAAAAACTAGTTCGAGTGAGGAAAACTTTTTTGTTCTTAATGAAAAGTCCTTTTTATTGGCATATTCTTATTTTATATACTTTAACACATTTCTACAAAGTTTTATCAAAATCGGATGATAGATAAAGCTGCAGTATGAATGATCGGTCGAAAAATAAGATGTAGTGAGAAAAACTTTTTTGTTTTTAATGGGATCGCCTCTAAATTTCGTAATTAACAGTGTATTATGCTTTTCCATGATTTCACCAAGTTTGGTCGAAATCAGACATCTATATAGTATAGATCCCATAGAAAAGTAAGGTCCAAAAAGTAGTCTTAGTTAGGAAAACTTTTTTGTTTTCAATGGAAGCTGCAAGGGTATACAAAACTTTTAACTTTCCCCTATTTTTTGTATTCTTTCAGTTTTATTATCGTTTGTTAGCAACTTTTCCGACCTCGGCTGTCTATTATGTCTTTAATTTTTTGCCACAGAAATTCCAATTGAACAGTTCTGAAACTGGTAAAAGAAGTTAATCAGATTATCCATACTTTTGGTAGCCACAGTGGACGCACTTAGTGCAAAATAAAAGTGCAATGACAACAACAATTACAATTGCAAAAGACACACGGCACATGGGACAGTTAGTGGTCGCAGTTGTTGTTGCAGCAGCAGTTGTTGTTGTCATGTAGTTGTGGTAAGGTTACCCAAAAACAAAAAAAAAAGTCAACTAGGACCACAAAAACATCGACAACAAACGACAATGGCAGCGAATATGAACATGTACATTGTGCATACACGTAATTACGTTTTAAGTGCTAAATGGTTTGGTAAAACAAAAAAATATATAAACTTAATTGAAATTTAATTGAATATGTCACAGGGCAGCAAACTGTGGTCAGAGCCGGAGTGTGTGTGTGTGTGTTTAACAGAGTTGAAAGTCATAAAAGAATGTTTGCATTTCAATAAACAGAGAGCAAAGGCAGCCGTGAGGCATTTGTCATTTCGACTGGGACTAATAATGACGTCAGCAGCAATGCAAACCATGAAATTTATGCACAAGTGGGGAAGGGGGAGGGGGGAAAGGGGAGTAGGAGTCAGCTTCGAGGTGCGTGTTATGTATGTGCATATATTTCGGCCAGCATCGACAGTCGCCCGCTATGGGGCAGTGGCATTAAGATTAATGTTCATGCGCCATTTGTCCTTTGCCACAGGCTTCCTTTTTTTTTTTGGCTAAACCGAAACTTTAATACGCTTATTAATTTTAAAGGAAAAGTGGCTGGAAATATGGTTTAAATTAGCGATGTTCAAGAAGAACGAGGCAAAAAAGTGAGAGTGTATTGGTGTGCGATATCAAAGCGACACAGCCCAGCTTTGAACTGCCCTGCTATACGTCTGGGCAAAGAGAGCGCTGCTTACGTTCATTTGCCCGACTTCGGCATGCGCTCGGCTCGTGTGCGTGTAAATAGCCGATTGCGCTCGGCCCCTGGGGGCTATGGAGGAACATCGCTGGTTTAAATACTTCGGTATGCAAAATACTAAAAGTTCTGAGTAAGATGAAGCTAAAATGTGTGCAACTTTTTAATTAAACTGTATTTTCTGTGCCCCTCCTTCGCCCCAATTTGCTAATACCCTTCGTAAGTGTATAAAAAGGTTGTTCTCGGTTCATTCTTTTTGGGCTGTTTTCGTTGCTGTAAATATTGTTGGCACTCTGTCTTAATTGCTTAAAAATTACTGACATGGAAAATGAACTCGGCAAATGTTAGTCCGCCGCTCCCGCCGCTACTCCTACTCCTAACCCACACACATTACTCCCCCCCTGCCATTTGTTGGCGCGTAGCGTAACGACAAATACTTGCAAATATTATTGTAGTCGAATTTTAGCCAACTATTTATCATTCAGCTGGCAGTCGGTGTGGAGTGGGGGGACTACTACAAGCCAAAGGACCTCCAGCAGCATTTGACAAACTTAATTTATTAATGCACAACAGGCTCGGGCCATAACAACAACAACAACAACGATGACGACAGGAAGTGTAGCAAATGCTCATTAATTTTCATTCCATTTGGTGATAAAACGAGGCCTTCCATTTTAAATATCAAGTGACAACTAGCAAATAAAATGCGTGCTCCACCTCCTCCTTCCCCCTGTCTGTTTTGGTAATTGTTTCCATCAACTGCTCTCGTCTTGGCATTTCAGAGCAAATCATCATCGTGACTGTCATGGTATGTCATTTGCATACTTACGTTGAAAGGCTCCCCGCTCATAATGGAGACTTGTCCAGCTGACAGGCAAATGGCATTGCTCATTCCTTATTTTCAGTGTAGTCCAGGGGACTGATTGATATGCTCTTGGCTTTTGTTTATTGACAGGCAATTTGCGCAGCCAGCATTTCAATTCTGCCCATTGACAGGCGCAAATCACACAAAAACACAAATCCTCCAAAACAGGCATGCCACCCACATATCTAAGTCCTGACCGCAAATATCATTTTGAAAGTATTGAATTTGGATGGATTTATGGATGCATTAACTCGGGCATTAATTAGAGCAAAAACCCAATTTCATTCTGCCCGACTGCTCTAATTGGAAACCACCAAATAATTGACCCGCATTGACCTGCAGCTTAGCATGCGAAACCGAAATGATTCGGTCAAGTGGAGGAAAATTTCCAAAAATTATTGGTGTTAAGTGCAACAAAAATGTCAAACCAATTAGGGAGGTCGGCAAAAGCTCCTCCTCCTCCTCCTCCTGCTCTCTTTAAATTCAAATTCAGTTTTTCTTGCTTTTTAATCGATTGATGGAATTGTTTGCCACACAAATTGATTGATGATGACAGGCCGCCGCCGCCTAAACAGGCCGAGTTAGATGTGAGAATATGTTGTTCGTACGAGAGTATGTATATTAAAAATTGATATAGTCATCAGTTGACAAGGGGTTGGGATTTGTGTTGTGTCCACAAAATAGAAAAATGTAAAAATGGATGGGAAATGGGAAATTTGACTTGTTTATTTGGCTCTAGCTACAGGTGGGCCCCAAACTGTTTCAATCAGTTTATATCAAATACTGCACTAGTAAAGGAAACTTGTACTCTACTGTTAGCGACTAATCCAGGCTGTTTAAAGAAAAGCTCAAACACAGAATAGATAAAAAAAAAATATCATCCATGCTCCCATTCCTGGTCCAAAAACCGGTTTCAAATCGTAAAGATTTGGCGAAAATGAGAATGGGAGCATGACACTGCTTATTTTGAGGACGTAAGACTTTTTGGTTTTCTATAGGTAACGTCTTCATAGGTATTTCTATACCCTGTTCCCATTAAAAATGGGAAAGGAGGATCATGAAGTTGAGCAAATGTATGTAATAGGGAGACCCAAGTACAACCTTTTCTACACCAAGGACAAAGGTAAATATCGAACAAGTATTTTAACCAAAATACATTCTATTGCACTTTTACTTCCTCAGTTAAGTGATGGAGACATCACAACGGTCAGCCTGGAAATGAGGAGTTCTACCATCAGGCTGGTAGAAATACGATATCTATTAGCCTCTCTCCATTTTCTCAGGTTTTTTGTGAAGGTTTGGTCGGCCGACAGTCGGGCTAAAAACTCCTTCTCTTCCGATTTGTGCGTTAAAGTCTCCTAGCATGATCTTGATGTCGTGATCGGGGCAGCGCTCATATAGGTCTTCCAGGCGCTCATGTATGACTCTGTTTTAAGTTATGCTTAAGCATAACGTGACCTCGAGCCGTCTAAAAACTGCATGTTTACTCTAAAATATTTATATCGAAATGATACTTTTACAATATCGTCAAAAAATGTCGTTGCAGATATTTTTGAAATATCCGGCAACCATACATACATACTAAACAGGGAGAAGGAAACATTTCGGACGCCATAAAGTATATATATCCTTAATCAGCGTCAAAAGACGAGTCGATATGGCTTTGTACGCCACCCACCCCACCCCCTCTCCATTTGTTGTCATAAGTTTAAAAATTTTTTTAAAATTATTTTTTACTTACCCTGACTGGGACTCGAACTCGGGACCTCGAATGACGCACTCACTGACAGCGCCGCTTAGCCAACTCTACCATACCTGCCTTCAGCATTGTCAAATTGCCATTATAAATTGACGGGAGACATTCGGATCGATTTCAAGCCTGCTCGTACTTAAAATTTTAATTTTAAAGCATTTTCAGCTGTCGAAGCACATGAAATTAAGGGAACAGGATATTTTGGAGTTGTGGCACACGACCAGTTCCCTTTCTTGTTATACATATATTTAGAGAGTATGTTTGTTGATAAAATAATTATAAAGTTGATTACATATTAGTTGTGACAATTAGTTTGCGAATGTACTTTAAAGTTTGCGAATGTATAAAACAATGATAATGAAAGACTAAAACAACTTTACTGCAACTGCAACTGACTTGGACAACTTAACAACAACGAATTCTTGCTACAGACCGACTGCTACGACGCGCCAACTCAACTCGACTCCAACTGACTCATATTACCGAATCACTGCTCATAAACTACTACCAAGGTCAGGCCAGCTCTTCAGTACATCTCCACTTTACATATATGCTTCATCACAATTCTGCAAAGTTTAATGAAAATTGGAAGAATCTTTAGTAGAGCTGCCATAGAAAAGATGTGTCAGAATAATATTCTTAATACGTAAAACTTTTTTATACCCTTGCAGAGGGTATTATAAAATTGTGCGGATGTTTGTAACGCATAGAAGGAAGCATCTCCGACCATATAAAATATATATATTCTTGATCAGCATGGTGAGCTAAGCTGATTTAGCCTTGTCCGTCTGTCCTTCTGTCCGTCTGTCCGTCTGTTTCTATGCTATCTCCTCCGTTAGTTTTACAAGTAAAGCTATCCTCACCAAACTTTGCACGAAGACTTTTGGCACAAATACGCTGCACATTTGTCGGAACTGCCGGATCGGATGACTATAGCATATAGCTTCCATACGTATAATCGGTCGAAAAACTAAATCTAGTGAGAAAAGCTTTTTTGTTTTAAATGGAAACATCCTTATCATTGGCATATATTTATTTTTATACTTTTACACAATTCTACAAAGTTTTGTCAAAATCGGATGGCTACAGCATATAGCTGCAGTACGAATGATCGGTCGAAAAAGTAGTTCTTGTGAGAAAAACTTTTTTGTTTTAAATGGGATCGCCTCCAAATTTCGTAATTGTTAGTTTGTTATGCTTTTCCATGATTCCACTAAGTTTGGTCGAAATCGGACTAATAATATAGCTTCCATAGAAAATTAAGGTCCGAAAAGAAGTCTTAGTTAGAAAACTTTTTTGTTTTCAATGGAGGCAGCAAGGGTATATAAAACTTGGCCGAGGTGAAGATTACTTTTCCCTATTTTTTATTCTGTATACTCTCACACAATTCTACAAAGTTTGATCAAAATATCATATGTTTATCTGTCATAGGAATAATCGGTCGAAAAACTAGTTTTGGAGAGAAAAACTTTTTTGTTTTTAATGGGAATGCCATCTTATTTATTAGTTTGCTATGTTTTGTTTTTAATTTCATAAAGTTTGATCAAAATCGGACAACTATAGAATATGGCTGTCACAGAAATGAAATGTTTCAAAAATAGCGTTATTGTTTTTAATGGTAGCGTCCTTAAATTTTGTAGTTATTTATTTTATTTGCTTTCACACAATTCTAAAAAGCTTGATCATAATCGGACAGCTAAATTGTTAAGGAACGATTGGAACGATCGGTCGTAAATCTAGTTTTAGCGAGAAAAACTTTTTCGTTTTCAAAAGCAACTTCTCCAAATTTTGTTTTTATTAGATTTCTACGCGTTTTCATAGTTTCACTAACTTTGATAAAAGTCGGAGTCAGAAAAACTTTTTATACTCTGTACCAGAGGTACACAGAGTATAATAAGTTTCTGCAAAAGTATCTAACAGCCAGAAGGAAGCATCTACGACCCTATAAAGTATATATATTCTTGATCAGCATCAACAGCCGAGTCGACTTAGCCATGTCCGTCTGTTCGTCCGCATGAACAAACAGATCTCAGAGATGGTAGGAGATAGAGGTTCGACGTGTATGGGACAAAAACTTTTTATATTTGCAGGCAGATTAAGTTTATTTTAAATTTTTGCCTCGCCCCCTGCGCCCCAGCAATTGAGAAAAAACGCCATATCTCCTGCAGTTTTATTGATAGAGGGTTCGAACCTTCTGGACAATTTTTTGAAATTAAGAAAGTAACCCAACTCAACCACTGCAGTGGCCAGATGGTGGTAGTAAACCTCAAGGAAACTGAGTACTAAATCAATCCGAGTAGCAGCTTCTGAATGAATATTTTGTATCTCTAAACAAACCTTGTAAAAAAAAAGCGCAAATATTTTGCAAAACTGCGGCCGCAATTTTGTTTTATTTTATTTTTTTGTTAACAATAATATTTTATTTCACACAACAAACAAAAGTGCATTTACAAACACACAATGTATCCACTTCCACTATGGCTGGCTGGGCTGAGGCTTGGCTAGCATATGTAGGTAATAGTTTTGTTTTGTTGCGTGTCCTGCGGCAGCTGTGGCATGATTAAATTTTTGCAAATTACTTGCTCTCTATGCTCTATCCTTTCCCCGGTTGGTGTTTTGTGTGGCAACAACAATGGCACACATGTAACAATAGGCAAAAAGAATGGCGAATTGAAGAGGCCACTATACAAAAATGTGTTGCCTACTTTTGTGCGGAGGCAACTTTATAAATATTTATGTTGCATTACATATTTTTGCATAATTTGCATTTAAATGGCATTTAACAATGTGTCAAATGATTGATATTTAATTGTTGATATTTATTTAGTGGCCAACGCTTTTTTTGTTTGGTATTCGTTATAATTTATTATGGCAAAGGTGTCGATTGAATTAAATTAACATATTTAATGGGCTTCGAACGGATAAGATTTATGTGCTCTAGCTGGCAGCATCTCGGCTTACATATATTTTCATAAGCCATACCACTCATTTTCCACTGGCCGCACAGCTGGCACAGGATGCATTTTGCATGTGCATATCTTTGCTCTCTTTTATATTTTGGTGCGTGCGGTCTCTGTGCGTGCCTTTAACTGAAAGAGCCATGTGGTAGCAATTGTAATCCCTGGCACGCAAACAAAAAACTTATGTAAATTACACACACACAGACTCAGGCAAAACAAAAGCCAAGTAGTGGACCCGCTTCTTGCCACCACCACCACCACCACCATCAAAAGAGATGCAACCAAGCATGCTGATTGCTGTCTGGCTACCCTGCTGCGCTTCCTGGCTTTATGCGTTATACATTTTTTTAATGCATGTGCTCATTTAAGATTTGAATAGGTCCATACCCAGTCGGTGCCCATAAGGCATAAGGTAAAGTGAACAAAAATCTGTGCTTTCACTTTGAGTCTGACTGACTAGCTCTGAGCTCTTAGATATTTCTGAAGCACCACGGTCGCCACATTTTTCCAACTGGGAATAAAGTTAGTTGGATTATTGGCGGCGAATAAAAGAGTGAGCTTTATGTATACGCGCTGATATGCTGCTTCGCAATATACCTAGGGATCAGAGAAGACTTCGCTAATATGCGAAAACTTCAAAGGCCCGTTTCTACTGACTTGGTACGTTTAAATCTTTTTAAGAACCAAGAATAGAAAAGAGGAAATCAAGCACTAAACGCACCCGAATGGCATGCAAACTGGGTCAGAATGAAAAACTACACTAAGTGGCTTAGGCCACTCGGAAATGTAAAGTTTTGAAGGTTCCATGAACTGTGTTCCGCAGGAAAGGAACTCAAAGTCGATTATTGGAGGCTAATAAGAAGGATTGGTTTCTGGTTTCTAACAACTTTTTTTTCTTATATTTTCTGTTACTTGAGGTACGGAATTGTGTCTTAGGTTAATTGAATTTACAAAAGTTTTCAAGTAAAAGTGCAATGGAAGAAACGGACTTTAAAAAACATCCCTTAATTCATCTTTTTTGCACCAGGAAAATTGAGGTCCGGCTATGTCAGGTCTAAGATTGTTATATCTTATAAACTGGGTCAATACTTATAATACTTAAAACAAAAAGCGGTCACTCTATCTTTAAGCTTGTGCCAATTTATAGCCTGTGCGCTAAAAATTTAATCTAAAATATGGAAATTAAAGGTGAAGGTATGTAGAATGTGAATACTGAATCAAATTGTATGTTGTTCTTGTTATATCTGGCTTCTGTTTACCGTTTTGTTATGTCCTTATATAGAAAAACCTATCGAAAGTGCCCGTGAATTGTGGAGTTTAACTAACTTTATGACAATTTATGACAAAAAAGTAAATACGCAGAGTTTGACCTTAATTGTGTATTTCTCATCGTGTTATTAATGATTTTTGCGGCTTTTAATGTATGAAACAAAAACAACCGAAATGCCCGTGCACTTTCAAGCTGGATTTTTGATTTTTGGGGAAATAATACTAAGAAAAAACTATATATTCAAAAGAGTTTGGGGGGGGAAGGGAGGGAAATATTAGTACTTACAAGTTTCAGCAATTTTTTCAGAAAATAGTCTCCTCATACTTGTCCAAATACGCATGGTATCCAATGTCAGCAACTGTACATAAAGTTTTGATACACGGTTTCCAAATAATAGATTCGTCTGAAATACCAATTGGTTGTCTTGGGAAAACGCATACATATGAAGCACGCAACAAGTATTATAAACGGGACAGACGATCACATGCTCGACTAAACTCTAGACTCAACAATATGACAGATGTTTTCCAAAGAGCAATGGATTCCTCGGATCCTCTTCTATCCAGCATATTTCTCAATAAAAGATTAGCTCAAATCCAAAAAAAAACTTTGCCAAAAGAGGTAATTGAGCTATTAGAGTCGCCAAGTTTTAAAATAAACTGCACTAACATTTCCCCAGACATAGACAGCGACTCTGATGATGAAGTGGACTGTGATTCGATTCCTATTGAACTAGATGTTGAGCTAGATGAAATTTAAATAGTAAATAATCCAGGGGTAACAAAATAGCAAGTGCACTTTTGAATAAAACTATTATTTACCCTATTTTTGTAAACAAAGAAGAAAAAGTTTGAATGTGACATTTATTTTGTTTTTATGCCAAGAAAAAATATGAATTCAGGATTAAAATACTATTTATGATTTAATGACTTTAAAATATAAATACACATTATAAAAATTACCTAAAATTTAAATATAAACGTTTAGGTAACAGAAATGCATGTTTAAAAAAAAAATTAACAGCAACTTAAAGCCCTCTTCTTGTCTCTTTTCAAATTTAATTTTGTTTCATCTTCGAGCCTTTAAGGCATTTATACTTACCAATTTCCCGTTTTGCTCTCTGATAATAGTGACTCCCGAAAGCGCGAACCACAACACCTAAATTTGAAGACCGGAACTTTTTTAAACAGCCCTCGCATTGATACACTTTTAATTTTGTATATTTTGTAATGAATAGTACAACCAAATACAAAAAACAGAATTACGAAATTTTTTCCAGATTTCTTTCCATGAGAAATTTAGCCGCCTACACCTGAAGAGGGCCTTATTATAATATGGGCGGTAAGGGTGGGCGTGGTCGGATTATTGTACAACTTTGCCCAATTATTATACACTTAATGTCTATCAAATGTGCCAAATTGCAATTGTCTAACTACATTTCTCGAATTTATGCCGCCAAAGCTGAAATCTGGCCCAATGTGAGACGGACGGACAGACGGACACTTTTGCACAAACTTAATATACTCTGTGTACCTCTGGTACAGAGTATAAAAAGGATATTTAAAAATATCCATTTGATGTTTTCAGTATCCATTTGGACTGGATATGTCTTCAATATAATATTAAACACTTATCCAGTCCAAATGGATCTTTTTTTGGATCTTTTTTTCTGTTTAGAGAATAAGACACTGATTTGTCTTTTCTTAATCCCATTTGACGACTATCAAGTAACTTGATACTATTTTGTTGAGCACTTTTGCAATACAGAGGTTGAGGGATATGGGACGGTAGGAGTTGATGGATGTCTTGACAATATTGGTTTTGGGTATTGGTATCGCACTGCTGACTTTTAATTTATGGGGAATTTGTGTAGTGAGGATGTTGTTAAAAAGGTTAAGAAGTCTTTGCAGCAGGCTTGGAGGTACATAGGTTTCTTAGCATCGGGTAGCTTATACCATCTCGACCCGGGGTCTTTTCCTTTGAGCTCGCTTAGAGCAGCTAGTAGTTTGATCATGCTGCTGTTTTTTCCGAGATTTTGTGTTAATGGAGATGTTAGGTGTGGAATAATGGGACTTAAGTTTGATTTGTGTTGAATGAAAATTGGGTGAAAATATCGTTTGAGTTAAGTATATTTTGTGTGAGATCATTGGCGTTGGTGAGGCAGTTACAATTTGGAAAACAACTGGAAAAAAGTTTTTCAAAAAACAAAACAAATCAAAAAGAACATATGCGCAGCTGTCAAATAGAATGACCGCCTACTGCGCCACTTGTTGAACTGTAATCGAATTGAACTGAAAGAAGAAAATTTCTTAAGCCTCTTCGTAGCAACTACGAATAAAAACCACAGAAGGAAGAACTCAATTTGGTTCAGTCGTTTTCAATATCGATTTTTAAAAAAATTTCGTTATAATTTTCTGAAAAGATCTTTTCCCTCTGAACAGTATATACAGACTTATGGAATTACACGCATTTGTTTCCCCAAATTGAAAAAATTCATTTAACAAAAAAAACCCTTAAACATATTTTGAATGTAATCGAATGACACATTTAGTTGACAGACAAATAAAAAATGCATGTGAAATTGGAATTGTGAAAGTCAATAGAAAATAAATACACTGACGCAGCGTCAGCCACTCAACAAAATAAAATTTCATTGAATTAAGGGCTTGCAAAATACAAAATTAAAAAAAGATAAGCGGAAATAAAAACTGCAGAGCCCCACATAATTAAATGTAAAACACCACACCCCCTAAAAAAAAAACGGGTACTAGTCATTCACTCCACCACTGACAACAAGAGTAATGGCTTTTTTGTGTGCTAGGCGCGCAATTTTTAAATGCATTAAAAAGTGTTACACTCGAGTGCCGCACATTTATCACACAGCAAACAACCCCCATACGTTACGAGTATGGTTAGTGGTGGGGGTGAAATCGCATTTAAATTGTTTGCCTCACAAATAAATTGTTATAATTCATCACTCAACTTAACTTTGTAGGCTGCTTGATAAATTGATAGACTTCAATTCAATTGCAAAAAAATGAAATCAATTTAATATGACTTTTTTTACCGCCCCACCCGTATGAGTTTCAGATAAATTACTCGCACAATACTTTGACAAAAGCATGACAGGACACTTTATTAGATTTTGCTATTAATTTGCAAGGCTTTTCGGTGCTTCTAAAAATACAGAAAAATATTGACAGCCAAAATCACAAAATTCCATTAATTTTACAGCAGTCAATCAAAATTTTCAACTTGAAGTCGATTATATTATGCTAATAATAAGGGATTGGGAGGGGGGACAGGTTTCTGGAACAAAAGTCATCGAGCATCATTTGCAAATTAACTTTGCTCTTCTCTTGTACAAATTACACATGTTTGCCGCATCTCCACTGTCCCGTCTCGAGTGCTGTGTCAACTAATTGTTGATTTAAGCTTAAACACACAATTGCTTGCCTAGTAGTAGTTAAGTACATGGGCACATAAACACAATATTTGTTTATGTAAATTGCATTTAATTAATACATCAACACGTTACTACTTAAGCACCATGGTTAAATGTTGCGGTTGTATCTTTTTGTTAGTAATAACATTCTAATGTCAACATCATCAGGCGTTTAAAGCATCATGTTTGTGTGCCACATACTGCTTTAAAAACTCGTTTAGACATGTTGCTGAACTCAGCTGAAGTAGCGAACTTCACAGAAACACACAAAACCAAAAAAATAGCCAGAAATAAATACAATTGCGGACAGGACGAAATTTGTATGCCCTAAATGGGAAATACTTGCACAGTCACAAGGAATGGCGAAAAGAATGTGTATTCCCATGGTACACGTCCAGCCGACTACAAACAGAATGTTGCTAGAAAAATGTTTGTGTGGAGAGAACGCTTTAATCCGCATATGCAACGCTGGTTCCATGGCAAATGATTTAAAGATTTAAAGTTAGGCTTGAATGTGTGGTTACAAGTGATCGGACTCTGATGAGATTGTAAGTTGGAAATCAGAGATCTATTCTAAAGTAATTAATCAGCAATTTTACTCAACAAACTATTTGCATAATTTTGGCGAAGCTGCCCAGAATTATCCCCAAACCAAGGCTTCGTTGGTAGGACCAAAAAGAAAGAGTTTTCTGCGAGTAAAACTGAGGCTGAACACCCACCCCCTTAGGCACGCACGACTGCTTTTTAAAACTTTTTAATAAAATACAACAATTATACTAAATTTCGTAGGTAATTTAACTTTTTCAGGGTTTTTCTAATTGAGCAACTTTTTTCGGACTTTTTTTTTTTGGCACTTTATTTATAGATATCCGATATTCACAAATTAGGAATCCCCCAAAAGGATTTCGAAAACTCGAATTAGCCTTTTCGAAGATTATACTCACTTTATCACCGATTTTGAACTTAGAATTTAATATAAAAACTGCAACTAAGGACGTCTCCATTGAAAGCCAAAAATTTTTCTCAAAAGAACGTTTTTCGACCGATGTTTCTAGGAGCTATATCTGTAGTCACCCGATTTGAAAAAGAATTTGACAAGTCAGCTATAAAACTATACTTAAATTTAGGACATTTTCATTGACCAAAATTTTTCCTAAACCTCTACCTTGCGACATTGAAAAACTAAAATACAAAGTTTGAGGCGTCTTCCATTGAAACGCAAAGTTTTTCTCCTAAACCTAGTTTTTCGACCATTTAATTTTCTAGTCTCCGATCCGCTACAATAGCATGAATCAGACGGAGAATCGTCAGCTCTTAAAACTTCATTCAATTTACAAAAATTTTTTTCCTTTCCAACCTCTTCATCACACTCCCTTTTTTTTTTTTATCCAACCGACCTATATTTAAGTCTTTCTAAAATTTTTTAAATTTAAAAAAAAAACCCCCACCCTAAGATTACTTTCACTATTGTCAATTTTACCCCGTTTAACACCCCCACCCACCCCTACTTCCTTTCCCCCCCCCCTCCCTTTTTTTGCCCTCCTCCCCATTTTATTTACTTAACCTTTTAATAATATGTTTTCTATTTTCGTTTTAATCATTTCCTTGAAAAATTTTTGTTCCAAACGGGACAAAAACCGAAAGAGACAACCCAGATTCAGTGCGGAAAGGAAACTCCTTAAAGGACATAGCAGAATAAGCATACCTGAACTGTCATTGGAGTTTCTGTTTTCCTTTTTCTCTCTGAAGTTCCGCAAGTCCTTTTGTGTATGTAGTATCAAAAAAAAATTTAAGAACGAAAGTATTAACATGCATAGAACGTAAGCAGAGTCAAAAGAAAATATTGCCTAAAAATATGTCATAAAAACAAATGATTATGCTTTATTTTGGGTTATTCAGATAAACGTTTTACCAAAGTCATGATACCACAATTTTGGCCACAGTTCAAAAATGGAAATTTGAAAAATGCCTATTACACACAATCAAACACACACGCACAGCAACTAGACATACATAAAACATGGTTTGGCACACAAAAAAATTCCATAACAAAGCCAGAAAGGAAAAAAGAGAGAGAGAAAAAATTGTAACAAAACGCTACGGAAAACTGTTAGACGGAAACCGAATATCGAACACGTTTCTTTACTTTGTCGCCACATACATATGTGTGTGTGTGTGTGTGTGTGAGTCTAGATTTATGCAGCATTCACATTTACATTTTGTGCCCATTTTCCCCGTTCGAGTGCAGCAATTGTAAATAAAATGCTTGTTTTTGTTGTTTTTGCAGCTACTGGGCGGTTACCAACATTGACTACATCCACTCACGGACCAGCAATCGTGTCTTCATGATGATATTTTGTGTTTGGACAGCGGCGGTAATTGTCTCACTTGCCCCACAATTTGGCTGGAAGGATCCGGACTATTTGCAGCGCATTGAGCAGCAAAAGTGTATGGTCTCGCAGGATGTGTCCTATCAGGTAAGCAGAGGAAATAACCGCAATCTATGGCAAGCGAGTGAGTTTTCATTTTCCACTCTTACCCCAACCCACCCCAGGTGTTTGCCACGTGTTGCACGTTCTATGTGCCGTTGCTGGTAATTCTGGCGCTCTATTGGAAAATCTATCAAACCGCACGTAAACGAATTCATCGACGTCGACCGCGACCCGTCGATGTGGCGGTCAATAATAATCAGGTAGGTGAAAGGAATTCCAATGAATTTACCTACTTAATAGCGCAAACGTACCACACACGCGCACCCACAATTTCCCACGGCATTCGTTTAGTCTAACGAAGTTTACGTCGAGGCAGCCAAAGCCACAAAATCGACCACCAGATAAGGGTCAGTTCTGGAGCTAAATGCAGCGGACTTCTGTGTGTTGCTTTCAACGCAAATGCAAACCTCAAAGTAACAACGTTGGCTTTAAAGCAGATTGTTGAAGCTGATTTGAAGCTAATACAAGAATTGAGCTAAGCTAAAAGGTGAATAAAGGAATAAGAGGTGATCTGAATAGCAATTTCAAAGTTTTCCACCTTTTAATATCACAAAACTTTGCCGTTTTTTGCAGAGTGTTTGAAATGTGCGTGTTCTGACAGTTCCACCCCACAAAAAAAAAACAATCTCAAAACTGTTTCAGAGCAAAATGTTTTTCTGGAGAATTTTTTTAAATCGAGCTAATTTTATAGCCTTTTTCTAGCTGCCTAGACTGTTTGATAAGTGGTTTCTCTTATGTGGGGCTCAAGATCACAAAAAAAGAACAAAAAGTTGTTTCCAGTAAAAAATGTTATCTCAAGGGTGTATCCAGCCCTGTGGAAAACTTCTGCCAGGAGTTTGCTATTTATTTTTAGTGTGTGGAACGCTTCTAAACTGTTTAATCAGCTGTGCTTTGTAAAAATTACTAATTGCAATACATTATAACAAAATGAATTTTGTTTATGGTGACGATGAAGTGATTGTGTTGCTGGCGGGATAAATTGTTGCGGAAGATGCATTCCCACTACACAAACGCTTAATGAAACCCTATGGTTTTCAACTACCGGCTAAGTCGAGCTCGTCGCAATATTGAGAATGCATTCGGCATTCTTATGAAGAAGTGGATGTCTGTTCATAACACTTTTCAGTGTGGCCCAGAAAGAGCGCACCATATCCCAGCGGAATATACCATCCATTGCACTCAATGGCAGTAAGTCCTTAGCAACGAAAGCTGACTGCTTTAGCGCAATATCATTTAAGACTTTTTTTTGTGAAAACCTTCTTAGTAAAAGTATTTAAGTAGTTTGTTTCATTTGTTCTTGAAAACAACATTTGTTAAGATTTAAGAAGTCTGTGCCAGTTTTAGGCGAGAACGAGAACACAGTCTTGCAATTGTTGCAGCACGTAAAGTCGATAAGTATGCCGTCCCGTTTGATTATAAGAAAAGTATTTCACACAGCGCTTTTGGCATAATTATTTTTAATTAAAACAAAATGCTCGTCATTGCGACGAATCGTCTCCTGTATTCCGCTTTTCATTTTCTTTAAAATAGTGTGACCAGCAGTGGGAACAGTGAAAATGAAAATATTAGAAAACATTAGAATATTTGTTCAACTGACATATTGACTTAGCGCAATCTGATCTTGCAACACGAACACGTCGTGTTGAGCCGTGCGTGCATATGACTCGACGTAAAACACGACACGCGCCCATCTCTAGTTCATAAGAACTAGATAATTTTCATGAACCAATGCACTGTGGGCCAGAAATCTCATTTTTTGGCCAAAACTCTGGTATTTCTACACCAGACTAGCTAGAAAGCTAAAGTTTTTTACGAAATGTTCTTAAAAGATTGAACTTAACGCACATAATTTTAAAAAAAAAATAAAGAAATTTTAAAACATATTGATAATCCAAGTCAAAGTTGAAAAATTTTTTAACTTTTTGGATTTTTAATTTAAAAAAAAAACTTGTGGTTAGACTTAAGCCAAATTTTGCAGAGAGGATAAACAAGTGTAGATTGTTTCTAAGAAAAATAATTGTCATGATCGGATAAGTCGTCTATGAGTTATTAACTCAAAATAGTACTGACTTTGAATGCCCACCCTGTCAAGGATTTTTAGTCAATCTGACTACTTTCACCGTTATTTTTATTTATTTAGCCTGTTCTTTACATTTATTTCTTAAAACAAAAAATAATAAATAAAAAATTAATTAATTAAAAAATAATTTTTGTATGTATTTTAAACCGTAATTCCGTGTTTCTAAAAGTATGCTACACATTTAAATTAATGGGAATAAAAATAGCTTAGCTCTCACAGTTTGGCTTCATGGTCCAAATTCCGAAGTTTTAAAAAAGAAAAGCATACTTTTCGGCTGACTTAAAAATCGAAACTGGCTCGATGCCAATTGGGGATACATTTTTAAAAGCGATTTAATTAAATCCAAAAGCAAAACCGCGCAAAAGCGCATACCTCCAGTTATAGTACAATATTCAAAGAAAACTATTTGACATGTTACGAGTGACTAGCCAGTGGCACCCGTGGGCACTCTCAAATCAAAGTTGCCAAATGTAAAAAAAACCCAAAAAATTACTGATTTTTTCAATTTTTAATGAAAACGAATACAATTGGAAACTTCTTTATAATTTTTTTATTTAAATCTAGTCCGTAGTCGAAAATATATAATTAATCTCTAGAAGCTGTTTCTTTCCTAGTTTCGACTATTAATTTTCCATTTTTTGGAGCAATTTCATGAAAAATCAACTTTGAATTGCTGCCATTCAAAAACCAAGAAGTGAAAATGTTCAAAATTTTGGCATAAAATAGCTATAAGTATTCTTAATCGTTTCCGACAATCGTTTTATCAAGTTTCCCAAACAAAAAAGTGGGACTTTTGGCCAAAATTTTGGCCTGCTGGCCCAGTGTGCAATGGTTCTATAACTGACTCTTCTGAGCTTCTCAGGCATGTGTAAATGCTGAACTGAGTTGCTCAGCTAAGTTTTTTGTCTCTCAGGTTTAACGAAAACTCAGCTGAGCGATCAGGTCTTGAAAATAGAGCTTTAATTAATATAGCTAAAGATTGCTCATACAAATGTTATCCAACGTTTAAGATCGGTCCCCTGTTATACATTTTTCGGTATTTTAAAATTGTTGGCAAAATGTTAAAAAAGTTAAAACCTTTGTTTGTAATCCAAAATAGAAACCAAAACTTGTTTACAGTTGAGAATTTATTTTTGAGAATTTTTAAAATCCAAAAACTAGCTTTTTTAGCGGTTTTTTCGAGGTGCCCTAGCGGGAAATGTCATATCTTGACTAAATAACCACCGAATTTAAAAAGCTTTACAGTTTCTTAAAGATAATGAACACAGCTAAAGCTGGGCCATACTCAATTGACAAATGTAATAAACTATTGAGATCAGTTTACTGCGAGAGCAACTACTTTAAAAATTTGGGAAAAAACTTATAAAAAGCTTGCAGACCTTCGTCATATAACGGCATTTATTAGCCTTCATTTAAGTCAAAGCTTATAGACTTTAACTTTAGCTTTAAAATCTATTCGCTGATAACCACATTTAAGCCAAAAACTGTCAACTTGTCTAGGATTTTCATGTGGTACGCCTTAATGTGGCAGCTGGTCAAGTAATGCAAGTGTCTCTTAACTTTTGTGGCTTAGAAAATAGATTTCTATTTCTATTTTTTTTTTTTTCTTCCTTCCTGCGTCTCTTTTTATTTTTATTTCTTTTTAGGCTTCTGCTACATTTCGACCTTTGTTGGCCTCTGTAGGAACCTGCTACTTAGCTTAAGCTTAGTGCTTTGACCAAATTGAAAATGACCATTTGACGTAGAAATGTTTGCAACCACTTACCTATCTGCACACACACACACACACACACACTTATACAGAGCACGCACTCAGCTCGAAGCTGGCAAAAAGTCATTGGAATCACAAATTCAATGCGCAAACAAGACAAGTTTTGTACACATGTCCTGGCCCATGTCCTGGCTCAGCTACGGCCCATGCTGATTCCTATGTGTGTTAGAGTGTGCTGACATGTAACTAAAGCGCTCACACACTCACACACCCACACTCACTTGCTTTAATATAATACACGCTTTCATTTAGTGCTCCCACTTAGGGAGCTGACTGACCGACTGCTTGTTGACTTTAAAATATATTTACCCTATATACAAACACACACACACACGCACTTAGATGTAAAGTAGAGTTGGGTCAATAGGTCGCTTATACTTCCATTACCATTATACATACTTTAACTTTTCTTTCATGCATAAAACAATGTTGAAAGCTAATTTTTCAGCTGCTGTAAGTTTTTGTGCAAACTCCAAAAGTAACTATGCTGATCGGGGAATGGAAAACTTTGCCATATTTTATACTTCTGGGACTTTTTCCAAACACCAAACTAACAAAAGATATAGAAATCAGTTTCAAAAAAGCTTAATTATAAAAAATTAAAATGAAATATTAAGAAAGACTACAAAGAAAACAATAATTAAAACACACACAAATAGTGAAGAACATTTAAAGCATTACAAGTTTCCCTTCTTCCCTTTCCCTGTGACGATCATCCATCTTTAACTTGTCTTGTTGTTCATTCCTTTTGTGGCAAAATAAATGCTTTCAAATTGTGAAAATTGTTTCCTGCAACTTGACGAGGGTTTTCGGTATAAACACATTTCGTTACTCGCCCGCTGTGAGTTTTTGCGTTATTTAATAAAGATTTGTTGTTGTTGTTGTTGTTGCAAAAGTTTGTCGAACACATAAATTTTAGTTAATTGCATTTTGCTCAATAATTTGTTGCTGCAAATGATTTAAATTGCCAAGGCCTAATCAAATTATCAAGGTTTAATTTTTGCATAGATCTGGCTGGGTCAGTTTGTGTAATTTTAATTGAAATGCAGTTTTGCGGCTCATTCACTCACACACGCACACACACACACATTGATTTTGCAATTACCATAACACAGAACATGGCCAAAGGCAATTAGCCAAATTAAGCGAACAGGTATTATCTGGCATTAGGCCCATGTTTGTTGTCATCCAATGACTAATAAACATTAATAATTAGCTAACATTTAAATGTTATTTCAAATGCCAACGCCCCTTTTGCGGGCCCAAAGCTAGCTTGATGGTTGTCCCCGCCCTGACCACTTGAGCATCATTACAATTACATTTGGAACAAACGGCGACAGCAGCTCGAATTGATTGCTCTTAGATATATTGACATTATTTTCATAGCCAGATGACAAACAGTCAAGGACTTAAGCACATACGCCAGCTGTGACATATGTACACGTCGTCACGTTGGATATTTCTTTTTGGCCAACAAAAAAAACTGTTTAACAAAATTAGAGTTTAATGATTCAAGATTTGGTATGGTCATCAAGAATGCTTCTTCACATAGTTCTCAAGCGCTTCGAGTGCGAGAAATGTTTGAGATAACTCAATCCTTAGAAATCTGCTGGTCACACCTAGTTTATTTACAAATAAAAAGATGGCGAACCACTCCAAACTCCCACGGAGGAAAGAAGTTTGAAAAATCCAGCCACCAGATTGGCATTGGAGAAAACAACCACGCAGTATAAAATGTGCAATGAATCACTGCAGAAATTTAACACCATTTCTGAATGCAAACAATACTACAGTGCATTGTTCCTTGAGCCTAGTGTGACCAAAAGAATCGAACAATATGCTTAACGGCCGTACAAGTGAATGGCAAGGGGAAGTTCCAATGTGGACTTTCGATTTACCATAAATTGAAGCTTCACACTTCAAATTCCCCTGACATTCACTTGTATGGCCATTAAGCATCTTGTTATCCTATGTCTTTGATCTAAAAAATAGAATGTTATCAGAATATGTTGAACTCAAAAAAGCAACATTTCTTTTACACTACCATGTTTCAATTCTTCACTAAGATATTCGTTGCTACCTAAAGGTCTACATGGACTTACGACGTAAGTACCCAGTCGGACTTGACACCAGGAAAAAGGCAGATCTTTTTCTGTCACCGAAGAAGTAGATCCCAAATCTGAAAAGTTCCATTCGCTTTTATTAAGGCGTGAAAACCAAAAAGAATGCACCTTTGAGAACGTATTTAAGCATGTGTTTTTGTTGTTGCTTTGAACTTCTTGAATCGTTCGGGATTCCCTTCCTATTTCTCTTTCTCTAAGAACGGTTCCAGATGTACAGCCGTCGGAAGGCAATATTTCATGGGTGAGGCATTCGCTGCTAAGATAATGTGGAAATAAAACGTTCTTTTGGAAACCGTTTTAGATGGCATAAAAACAGCATGCCCGATACGGGATTTTTGGTGAAATATTGGAACGAAACCAAATTTATAGAAATTTTTATTTCAAATCAAATTCTGTTATTCGGGTGTGTTCCAGAAACCTCTAGAGATTTTCGTATAAACGATTGGATTTTGAATTAAACTGTCAGGACTTTATATGTAAAGTGTCAAGTATAATGTCGCCTACTAGATTATAGGAAAGAAAACTGTACATTTGAAATGTACTTAGTGCTGAGCTGTCAGTTTCAAATCTCTCAACTTTAGTCATGTAACCTAGTAGCCTGGCATTTTGGAGACGCTACACATGTAAAGGCAAGCAGTTGCGGAACCGTTTAACGAAAATCTCTAGAGATTTCTGGAACACCGCCGATTATTTATTAAATCAAGTTAAATAAATTATTTTGTTTATAATGTTACTTTCGCTGGTGCACACTGTCTTTGCCTCAGTTGCTGAAGTTGATATTTCTCCTATGAATGCCACTCGTAGGATTTTTATTCAGTCGCAATCCCATTATCTGGAAGTTTAAAATAAGTTATAAATGCTAGAAACAATAACACAGTGCTACAAATTTCACAAAAGTGAAAAAACCCAGGAAATGACTTAGCGTACGCTGTAGAGCGGTTCGCATATAACACGACCTCATACTTGGTTTTCCTCGGGGACCCCCAAAATCTGAAGATATGGCCCAAAAACCGTTTTGTGCTCATAATGCTCACCTAACATGAAATAACTTGCAAATGGACCATCTGATTTTCTATAAACTTGTGAATTCCGATAGCGACGAGAAGATTCTCGTATATTATATTCAATGCTTTCTCAGATGTAACGCGATGGCTGATAAATGCGAGATACAGATCTGGTACTTACAACTTTTTTTTTGAGATACCAACTTTAATCCTTGCTGGTTCAACAAAATTGCTCCAAGCTATTTTTTCTTAGATTTTATTATAATAGTCCATTTAATTCTTCGTCAGACAAATGTTGCTTAGATAAATTAAGTTACCGTTTGCCGAAGTTATTCGCGTTTTTCTAAGCAAACATCAGCTATCTAGTATTCTTTTTAATGTGTTTACAGAATTACTTTTCAGTTAACATAAAATTAAATATACTTTTTCATAGTCACATACATTTTTACATGTATTTTTTACGATGTTGGACTGTTTGGGAGCTGTTACCTTGTAGGGCCATGATAATCTCCGGTCAAATCAACAATTAATACTTACATCGTGACTACAATATTAGCATATCTTCTTATACAGCGTATGTTTCATGCATATGATTTCAAAATTAGGTTATCTTAGCCATGTCGATTGTTGGCTGGTGATTTTTTTTTTTTTGAATTGAAGTTCGATTGTATTACTTGAAGAAGATATATGAATACGCAACCTGCTCTACAGCGTATCCTAGATCATTTCCCAGATTTTTTTCGCTCTGTAGCACGGTGCCCAATGCATTAGGGTGATAATTTAAGTACTTACAAATACTGGCACTTCTTGTATTTTAATATTTGCTATGTTTTGGTTGCGTCGGTTTGTTGAGCCGTTTAGTTTAGTTGATCGGTCGGTTTCATGCTAACGTGACTTTTTGCCTTCTAAGCGCATGAAAAAAGAATGCAGTGACTATTTCATACAGATTTTTTAACTTCTATCATACTAAAATAATTATGTAGTGACTTTTCCCCGTAAAAGAAGTATGAAAAATGGCATTCTCTTGGGAACCACATGCTGCAAAGTCCGACTGGGTAATTAAGCTTACGCCACCACATATTGCGTCAACGTGGAACGTATGCCTAGTGTGACCAGAATTAACAAAAAAAACGAGTGCGTTAGTTAAAGTCGGTCCTGCCCGACTCGATAAGTTACTAGGACATTTATAGCCTCCCTATGTTATAACAGGCATAGCATTACTGAGAAGGCACCGCAAAGTAGCACAGTTTCAAAACACTTAACCGTCTTTATGAAACTTCAGATTTAGATATTTACTGACTACACTGCAAGATATGAGCTTGATATCTTCAAAATTGTAGGTGCGGAAGGGGGCGTGGCCCAAATTTGAAATAAACCTGATCTGCGTACAGACAATAGGACTCTACATACAAAATTTGGTGGCTCTAGCTCTTCTAGTCTCCGAGATCTAGGTGTTCATGCAGACAGAGGGACAGACAGACGGACATGGCTATATCGACTCGGCTGTTGATGCTGATCAAGAATATATATAATTTATGGGGTCGGAGATGCTTCCTTCTGCCTGTTACATACATTTGCACGACTTTAGTATACCCTTTTTACTTACGAGTAACGAGTATAATTACGCCGATGCATCGCTATGTTTCAGGCTCTTGGCATTTTTAAATTAGATGGTGGTGGGTCACATTACTCAATCAGCCATGTTTTGTTTTGATGACAAGTGATTTACCCTTGTGCTTCTGCCATGATAGCAATAGTTCTCCCGCAAAGCCTTAAAACCAGTTCAGCAACCAGCATCTGTCGGATATTGGTAGAAATTTTGAATCAATTTATACAGTGTTAAGCTAAGTTAACACAGGCAAAGAATTTGCCCAAATTAGCTATGGTTCCATTGCTCAAGAAGGCCTAGACGGACTTCCGATGTAACAAAAAGTTTCATACAAAAATCGAGAAAGCAAAGCTAACTTCTTCTGTGCCGAAGTTTTAATACACTCGAAACAGAAAATTCCTAAGGCAGCTATAAGAAGTAACCGTCCGATTCGCGCGGTTCTGACATATTATCAATGCAGCTAAAAGATGATTCAGTGCAAAATCTCAGGGAGTATTTCGCGTAGAAACAGACAGAAGGACGGACAAAACTCAATCGACTCAGCTCGTCAAACTGATCAAGAATATATATACCTTATGTGGTCAGAGATAATTCCTTCTATGCGTTCCAAACTTCTGGGCAAAATAATACACTTTTCAAGTGTATAATGAGGGAAAAAGAACGTAAAGATTTCCTTACACTTAACATTTGGCGTGTTGCACTAAAATATTAATGTTACGCTTAACAGCACATATGTGGATTCAATGTTCATAGGCTGTGGGCCTTATTTTGCTTTGAGCAGCTGAATCAGCAATGGCCCCACACAGTATTCAGTCATTCTTTTTCGTCATGCAAGTCATCAGCAATCAACTGAAGTTAAATTAAAAACGGGATGGCAAAACTAACTTCGTTTGGAACGCAGTTGAATTACAGATGCACCTGCTTGACTTGAAGCGATTCAATAAAAATAGCAAAAGTAGGAAAATAAATGTTATTAGCTACAGTTTGTTGACGAAGTCAATGACTGTTGACAGTCATATCCAAACAGTTTTCATATCTATTGGTAGCATGAAAGGGAAGTTGCCAATTTTTTTTTTTAAACTAAACACTGCTGATCAAATGTTAATCTCTCAGCTAATTTCAAAATACCAATAACTTCAATTTTTGGCGTAAGTTGTTGTAAAGTCTGGTCTAGACCTACGTTTCACGTTGACGAAATATTTGTGCCGGCGTAAGCTAAATTACTTACGTCGTAAACCAAGTGAACATTACATTTATTTATGTGTCATTTGTTAGCCAGTGTAGTTAATACAAAAGAAAGAATTTGTTGTCAGACATAAATCGCATGAAAAGGCCTTATTGGATACGCACAGAAGAAGAGGCAGAGCATAAAGTCAGATACCAAAACAGAAGCTTCAACACATGTCTCGCAAAGAAAAACAATTAAATAAGAAAACAATTTACATAAATTAGCCAAAGTGCCAAAATGACTAGGGCCAAGCCAACCAAACACACACACACACACATGCGTGGCAAAGGCAGCTGACAGCAACAGCACATTTACATAGAAGACGCATTGAACTGGGGTTTGCTGAAAAGTATGCTACACTTTTTGCACACAATTCACACAAGAACAAGAAAAAGGAAGACAAAGTTTGCCTGAGTATTTAAATAACAAGCAAGTGCCTTGTACTTTAGTTTTCCATTCAAGTGACAGGCAATTCCAGGGGGAGTCCAGGAATATGTGCAAATTGTTTTGTCATTGATTGCCCGCATTGAAGGCAGAAATGGCCAATAATGCTGACTGGGAATTTAATTAGCCACATAAATATTGTTCGAGCATTTTTAAAGGGAATTCTTCAACAGATTCTTTATTTATTAATTTCCTACAAGGCTTCAACATAATACCCTGGGAATTACTCCCCCTCTGTGTGTGTGTGGGTGTGGCCAGCTAATTAAGCTTAAACTCTTCAATATTTAATAAACTATCTGACCCGACCGCCTCTCTGGCCTGAGGCACTTCAGGCAAGTTTCTTTGGCAGCAATTTCACTTTTGTCCTGCCCACAAAATGAAGGTCACATGCGTAGCTGCAAATCCATTTAATACTATTTGCGCAAATATTCACACCATTCGAAAGGGGCGAGAAACCCTTTCGAAAGCAAAATCAGCATAATTTTATTTATTTAAAGCAATATCGACTTTCCCAAAAGGGTCAACAGACGATGAGGAGGCAAAAGGTTGGACTACTCAATTACTTTAATTTGGTGGGTTTTGAAAGAAAGTGTCGAGGACAAAAATTTGTGTGACCATAAAAGGAGGCAAGCAAGCCGTTGAGTCAATACTCTTGGAATATTTTGAGCCACCTGGAGAGTCTGCTAAAGAAAAGAGCATCCACATCAGCATCCCTTCCGCTGGAGGAGGCCGTGCAAAAGAATATCAAAATCAAAGAGGTCAAGCACTGGGGGCAGTCAAATGTGAAATTTATTTTTAGGTTGGGATATTTGGGTATTTGCCGTGTGACACACAATTTATGTGTTCACTTCCATATGCATATGGTTACCTCCTTGCCTGACTTTAACTCCTCTGATATGCGTACAAATTGCGGTTTATTGAAGCGTAAGGCAGAAAATGCAAATTTGCGCTTTTGTGTTATTCATTTGAATTCTGTGCCAACCAAAAAAAAAAAAAACGAAAGTATGAATTTAATTTTAGGTCGAAAATCGATTTAAACAAATTCTTCTCTATGCTTACAGCCCGATGCGAGTGCGGCAACAGATACGAAACTTAATCGACTGCGGCTACGCCTTGGCAGATTCTCAACGGCCAAGAACAAGAGCGGAAGCGGGGGAGCTGCTGCCGGCACAGCACTGGGCCTGGTCGAGGGCAACTCAACAAATACGGTGAACACCGTGGAGGATACCGAGTTCAGTAGCTCAAATGTGGATAGCAAGAGTCGTGCCGGCATCGAGGTAAGCAAAAACAACAACAACAACAACAACGAAAGTTTTTGGGTTTAAAGCAAATTTCATAACGCCTGACATGTGCCCAACGATCTGAGCAAAGGATTTGCTTCCTGTTCCTTACGCACGTAGTGGATGACCAAAAATAAACTGAGCTCATTACGCGCATATGAGAAGGTGTCGCCGTTTCACGGAAATGGTTTTTTACTCTTCGGTACCTGCAAAAGGTTGCTCTTTTTTTTAAATCTCAGTGCAGGCAATTTATTTTATACCTTTTTGATCTGTTGTTTGAAAATTATTCAGTTGAATTAGCGAGTTTAGCTGGCTCGAAGTACGAAAAGTTGCCTTGGCTCACAACTGTAAAGAACTTATGCATTGTACACCAAAAAGTGCTGGTTGCCTATACAGTACTGTTTCAAGTACCTCCCGGTTCTCTCATCAGTAGACTTTTCGCTAAAGACTGTATGTTTGCCAACTGCCTCTCCTTACAATCATCACTTTAAGCAGTTTGGAACTGCAAAAAGCAGAGGTCGCAACGACCGGTCCCCTCATTGCAGTTGTCTAAAAAAACCGGTTTCGTGCGGCACATTGACAAAGAGGGACGGAAGCAACCTTTAACTACGCTCTCTGTTAGTGTTCGGTTGGGTGAGGAGAGAAACACATTTGTTTTGGTTTTTCTCTCTTGGTCTTTTGCCAACCTATTTGCAGAGACCGCTTGCTGAAAAGGTCTTTTTTGAATGTATGCTATCAGTGTATGCTTCTTAGGCTACCGACATCAACGCACGTTTGTATGTATGCGAAAAACTATGTGTGCTCTCTTATTCTCTCTGCTCCACTTGACTTTGTTCACAGCAACCTTTTTGAAATAACATTTTGGTCTCTCGGTCTTCAAACAACTCATACTTTGGGACCGCTTGACTGAAATGGGCCTGTTATTGGGTTGATGTCAGTCCAACCAGCCTGAGTGAACCACAACAGCCGCTTAACAGCGAGCGCGAGAGCAGCACACAATCGGTTGAGGGAAGACCAAGCCCGTTTTATTTTTAGTTTTTCGGTTGCGGTCGTGAGCAGAGCAGGCCGAAAATATGGGTTGAGAGTTATTTACGTGCTATGGCAAAAAGTAATAAAAGTAAAGTTTTGGAGTCATACTTAAGGCCCTCTTCTGGTCAAGAACATTGTTTTTTCGTTTTTATACCCTTGCAGAGGGTATTAAAAATTGTGCGGATGTTTGTAACGCATTGAAGGAAGCATCTCCGACCACACAAAGTATATATATTCTTGATCAGCAAGACGAGCTGAGTTCATTTAGCCTTGTCCGTCTGTCCGTCCGTCCGTCTGTCCGTCTGTCTGTTTCTATGCTATCTCCTGCGTCAGATTTAAAGCTATCCTCACCAAACTTTGCACGAAGTCTTTTGGACGGATCGGATGACTATAGCATATAGCTGTCATAGGAACGATCGGACGAAAAACTAGTCTTAGTGAGAAAACTTTTTTGTTTTTAATGGAAACGCCTCCAAAGTACGTTTTTCTTAGTGTTCTATCCTTTCCCATGATTTCACTAGGTTTGGTCGAAATCGGATGTCTATAGCATATAGCTGCCATAGGAACGATCGGTCGAAAAACTAGTTCTAGTGAAAAAAACTTTTTTGTTTTTAATGAAAACTTTTTTTTTTTTTTTAAGTGTTCAATTTTATTTATTTCTATGTTCTTATATACTAGTTGAACAAAGTGACTATGGATGAACTTAGGCTAGTCTCATATATGAGCTCTCTGCTTAAACTAATTTCATGAGTATTGGTTTCCCTTTTCAGGATTTAATTACTTGTATATCAAAACTTATATCTAAATAGTACATTTGTAATTTGGGGTTGCAGTGAAAAAGAAAAAAAAACAATGCATATGGGCTTATAGTTAAAACTTGGTTATTTGTAGGTGGGTGTGGTGTAAAAATGGAGTAAAATAGAAAGGGGTGTTTTAACTTGGATTTTGGATCCACCGAATTTGTTTTTTATGTTTTCAGAAAAGCAAATATCTTTCGTTGATAACGACTTGTCGAATCTCTTGTTTGTGTCTGTTAACTGTTTTTTCGTTTATGGATTTTGTTTGCTCTCCTGTATAAGATATATAAGGTAGCCATGTCGTTTTGAATATACCCATTTTACGGATATAGAAATATTTCGGGGAGTAAAACCGTTTAAATTTCTAACCAAAAATGGGTCGCTTTCATAGAACTGAGCTTTTATAAGAATGTTGTCTATGTTATCAAGGGATCTCAGTATGTGACTTCTAGTTAGGTAAATTATGTGGTTGTCTATTCTTATTACTTTAGATCCATTATATAGTTTCTGTCAGATATAAACTTTGTGTAGTTGCCAATTGGCGATCTATACATAGACGTGCATGCTCTTAATATCCTTCTCTCGAATTTACGGATCCTTTCCATATATGATGGAATATATTAAACCAAACAGCACAACCATACGAAAGGATTGGTCTAATAAGTGACTGATACATAATTACTTTTATTCTTGTCCGCGGTTTTTTATAAATAAAAATGCCTTTGGCTTTTCCAGTTGCTTGTTGATGTGATAGTCAAAGTAAAGGAATCTATCTAAGTATAGTCCCAGGTATTTTATTCTTCCCAGAGGGAATAACCTATTTTGGAGATTATTTATTTTGAACTGCCTCCAATTTTTTAATGTTGTTGTTGGTTTTTTTGACTGGTGGGCGGAAAGAATACTTTCGCATTTGCTTAAATTGATTTTTAGATGCCAGTCTTGGCATAGTTTTCAACAATATGGAGTTTCTCTTCTAGATGTCGGTTTATGTTAACTACAGAGTCGTCAGAGGAAAGATGACTATATCATCTGCAAAAGCTATTATGCTATCTACTTTCTAGCAGATCATTTGTGTACAAGTTAAATAATGTTGGAGCATTGACCGTGCCCTGTTGCAGCCCATTTTGTACTTTAAAGACTTTATTACTTATAGTATTATTTATTTTGACTTAAAATTTCCTATCAAATATCTTATTATATATTAATATAAGTAGATTTAACGGAAACTTGTACCTTATAAGTTTAACCAATAAGACTTTTGTCCATACCCTGTCAAATGCCTTTTCCAAGTCTACGAAACATGCCCCTGTCGCATTTTTTTGTTCCAAGCCCAGTTGATTTCAGACATTATCATTGGCTTACACTTATTTTATATACTTTTTCACAATTCTACAAAGTTTGGTCGAAATCGGATGACTATAGCACATAGCTCCTATAGGAACAATTGGTCGAAGAACTAGTTCGAGTGAGGAAAACTTTTTGTTTTTAATGAAAACGTCCTTTTTATTGGCATATTTTTTATTTATTAACTTTAACACATTTCTAAAAAGTCTTATCAAAGTCGGATGACCGTAGCATATAGCTGCAGTATGAATGATCGGTCGAAAAAGAAGTTCAAGTGGGAAAAACTTTTTTGTTTTAAATGGGATCGCCTCCAAATTTCCTAATTAACAGTGTATTATGCTTTTCCATGATTTCACCAAGTTTGGTCGAAACCAGACATCTATATAGTATAGATCCCATAGAAAAGTAATGTCCAAAAAGTAGTCTTAGTTAGAAAACTTTTTTGTTTTCAATGGAAGCTGCAAGGGTATACAAAACTTCGGCCGAGCCGAAGTTAACTTTCCCCTATTTTCAATTTTGGATTCATCTCCGACCACATATAGTATATATATTCTTGATCAGCAAGACAAGCTGAGTAGACTTAGCTTTGTTCGTCTGTCTGCGTCTACGCGAACTAGTGGCTCAGTTTTGAAGCTATCGAGCTGAAATTTTGCACAGAGTCATCTTTTAGCTGCACACTGATAATATATCGGAACCACGCGAATCGGATGGTTACTTCTTATAGATTACAAAGGATTTTTCTGTTTCATTATTTTTGTAAAAGACCCTGTTAGTTCGATACCCTGAATCATTGAACTAAGTCCTTCACCTCTAGTTAGAGTATTATGCAAGAAGTTATTTTTGAACAGCTTTATAGGCTTATCGGCTCTCCTAAAGTGGCTCATAAATGTAGGATTCACCCTAGGATAAGTGGGTAAATCATGCCTAAATGATCCCATTTGCTTTATCACAGATATGAACCTAAGGAGAGTCTCATCCATTTCAATCTCTGCCTTACTTAAATGGATTAAGTCCCCTTTCATTTTGACTTTTAAGGAATTCTGTGATAAATTATTACCAGATTGTTATAAGCGTGTAATTGATGAGTGACACTGGGCCACAAAAGGCAGTAGACCACACACAACAGGAAGACATTCAAATTCGTTGAAATAAAAAATGCATTTTCAATTTGTGACCATTTGTGAACAATGGCCTACAGGTCGGTCGGGGTTTCAGGTTCACAGGGTACACTACAGGACATAAAATTGAATGGCCGTTGGCAAATTGTCCATGACACAAAGCCAGAGAAGCGAGAGAAATAAGAAACATATGTAACCTATTGTCATTGCCATTCGCTCTGTGTGTGTGTGTGTGTGTGGGAAATACAAACAAATAGTTGTGGCAATATTCAATTTCATTTCGGGTTTTGCAGTGGTAAGGAAAGAATATTTGTTATACGGAGAAAGTCAAATCAAAGCAACTGTCAAACAAAGGTTCAAATTGCAAAAGCAGAATGTGGTTTAATTTTCACAGGAACAGAAAACACAAAGGCCACAATGATAGAGTAGAATAGTTTTTTCTTTCTTTCTTGTTTTCATTATACATTTCGCATTAAGCATACGCACCGTTGTGCACAGGTTTAATAAATTTATATATTTGCTTTTAGCTATGCGTGAGTTTGTTTATTCGACTGTCCACTTACACTCACCCACAGCGAGAGCATTGCCAAGTAAATATTTAATCTTGGGCGGATGCGAAAAGCAAAGCAAGGGCAAATACAAAACACACAGTTGGCGCTGTTCTTATGGCCAAGCGAATGGAAACGAAAGCTGTTAGCCATAAGCCATCAACATATTTTCTTCAATTACTCAGGCGTATTGAGTGCCTTGTTAGGCTCGCCGGAATCTCCCAAAAAAAAAACAGAAAAAAACAGCCTCTGGATCCTGTTGCTGTTTTGTTTTCATTTGCCTCTCTCTTTGCATGGCGGCATATCCTTGTCACAGCTTATATTTGACTTTGCTATTACTTAACCGGCACGAACCTGGCGATTTGTGTGTGTGTGTGTGTGTGTGCTCCTGACCTTTGGCCACTCGACTTCACTTTGCCACCTTGCCGGGGCAATGCAAACAAAACGTTCAAGCAATTTATTTTGGCTCTGCTCTTTTATGGTTTCGTTTTTCGTTTGGCCTTTGCTTTAATGTGTGTTATTATTGAATGTGTGCGTCCTGCTCCCGCTCCTGGCTTATTTTTTAGCCATAAAATCGCTCCGAAATTGAAGTACATAAAATGCGGCTAAATACAAATTTTGTCCACAATAAACAAAAAGCTTTTGCCTGCATTTTATCGCTGACATTTTTGTCGAGTGCTGGGCAATTTGCTGGGATTTGCGACTCAAGTGGTCGGGGCCACCACCCCACCAATAGCTTGGGCTAGGCCCAGCTTATTTCTGCTTGCATTTCAGATTTTCCTTTTCAGATCACATCAAATTGCCATAAATACAATTATGGTGTACAATTTCTGGACTTGTCGGAAATGTCAGAAAACTCTGTGTAATGAAATTTCCAAGATAGGTTGGTGGAGTCCTTACTTAAGTAGGAGGCTGACAATTCAACTTTTATTAACTTAGCTGGCAACTGGACTAGATAAAAAAAAACGAACCGAGCTTAGAGATTTCTGACAGGTTCGGTTCAGTGGTTCACACTTATGTGTGAAAACTAGGAAAAAACTTTCAAAACCTCGACTAACTTATGTACATCCTTTACCACTTAAGCAACCATCTTAACATCATCAAACTCGTCGTTGAACTGAACACCAGTTTGACTCTCTGTTCGGTTTTGTGACCACATGTCTTAGCGGTAAGCTAGACATTTAACTAGTTGCATTTAGTTCTAGAGCTTTCAAAAATATTCATTCAAAATGTAATATCTTTTGTCGATAAAATAATTAAGAAGTGGGAAAGTTGTAACAGAACTTTTATAGAAGCTTTCAGAGTTTGATTAAAAAAAATATGAATGAAATCTTTATTTCAATCGATAGAACAATCTATAAATTTAATGATTAAAGATGATTTCATGTAAATGTTGATCGCGGATGCGCCTCAAATAGTTCATCCGCTGGTTCATACGCGGTATGTTACGAATAAGCTCTTCAATATTTGCTTCCAGTGCGTCAACTGTTGCGGGCTTGTCGCTATAGACATGAGCCTTAACATAGCCCTACAAAAATAGTCTAAATGCGTTTTGAAACGTAAAAACTCACCGAACCTTGCCCTTATTGGGGCCGTGTACGTGCTTGTGGCTTGTGGCACCGACTTGTAGAAACCACATTTCAGCCAAGTCCAGCTTTTCCATTTTGGGCAAAAAAAGGTTATTATCATCTCACGGTAGCACTCTCCATTAAGAGTAACGTTCCAACAATGCACTTTTCGGGATGCATTGGCAGTTCTTAAAATGCTCTTCCCACCAAATATGGCAATTTTTATTCCCTTGATAAGGACGTTTTCATTAAAAACAAAAAAGTTTTTCTCACTAAGACTAGTTTTTCGACCGATCTTTCCTATGGCAGCTATATGCTATAGTCATCAGATCCGGCCGGTTCCGATAAATGTGCTGCGTATTTGTACCAAAAGACTTCGTGCAAAGTTTGGTGAGGAAAGCTTCAAAACTGACGGAGGAGATAACAAAGAAACAGACGGACAGGGCTAAATCAACTCAGCTCGTCATGCTGATCAAGAATAAATATACTTTAGTGGTCGGAGATGCTTCCTTCTATGCGCTACAAACCCACTGCAGCGAGTGTGGATTCAATTATTGCACCAGCTATATTTTAAAAGGTTCTATACCCAAATCCTTCCGCAAAATTTTCCACGTGAGTGGTCCAATTGCTACGTCGGCGCCGAATCGATAATTCACGGTCATTAACAACACAGGCGGATGCAGCTGCGCTTTTTTCCTCAGTCTGCACTCTACGTATGTGTGTTGGTTGTTTAATGTCCAATAATGTATATTTAATGCGAAATTTAGTCACAAGATTCCGAATAGCCGCTTCAGAAGGTCGCCCAAACTGGCCATAAAATGGAAGAAGTGCACGATGTACTTTCTTAACCGAGCATGAATTTTGATAATAAATATCAATAATCTGTAAGTGTTGTTTGTTTGTAAATCGATTCGTGGTAAAATTACAGACCAAACCGAACATGTTTGACAGTAACATGTGACACGAAATCAGCTGAGCTGCCAAAAACAGTGTTGCCAAAAAGAAAGTTGCTAAAAAATAACCCTTTACATGCCGTTTCATTTCTCATCAGATCCTTTTATATATATTCCATCTATTCTAAGTTCATTTATTAGGTTTACCATACTCAAACATTTTTTTTATAAGACAAAAAAAAAAACAATTTTGTTCCATTCGTAAAAAAATCTTTTAAGTTGGTTCTTGGAGCGTCTACGGCGTATTGAGCCCTTTTTGCAGCATTTTCTATCTTTCCATGAGAATTAAAATAAACTGAAAATCAAATATATGTGGGGGTTTCTTTTTTAATTAAATATAATGATTATACTTTATTGTTCATAAAAGTAATAGATAAGGTTTGTTACATCGGATTTGGAACAACTTGAGAACAGCTTTAAACAAATTGAACCGACTCGAACTCTCGCTGACTTCCACGCCTCGTCGGCGCCCGAAATCTCACACCTCTCTGCGGCACACATCGAAATTTATCAACTGCCTTCGTCTAAGGCTCGGTCTCGACTCTCAGCCCGTCGCTCCTCGTTGCGTCGTCGCTGCTCTGCTTTCGTCGACTTCTCTGCTGATCTGCTACGTTGCTTCGCTCGTACGTCGTTTGGCTCTTACGTATTTCGGTTAACGTTTGAAATACTTCTTGTTGTGTTCTTCGTGATGTTGTCTAGGTAAATTAGGTGCTGCTTCTTCATAATAGTGGTGTTTTGGAACACACAGCAATACTCCAACCCACATATATAAATACTTTTATGTTTTTTGTATATTGGAAATTCCCAGTCGGACTTGACTGCATGCCAGAAGCACATCTCGTATACAACTTTTGCCACTCAGAAGTAGTTGCAAATCCTGCAGTCTTCCTTTCGCTTTTGCAGAAGGAACTGTTCTATTAGAAGCGACGTTTGCATGGGTTGTTGTTGTTGGCTGAACTTCGTAAAAACGCTCGGCTCTCTGTGCTCCATGCAGAGTGCACGCCAATAGAAGGGACGTTTGCATGTTATGCAGATTTTATGCCTTTTTGACATACGGCAAAAACAATATGTTTATAAACCGAACGGTCGTCAATTTTTCGATCCCTTTTTTTTTTTTGTTTCAAACACCACCCCCCCTTCCTTCCATAAAAAAGAGGTTTTTTTCTTTTTGTTTTTTTTTTTCCTCTTATATTCTACCTTCTTTTTTTTTTATTAATTTACCGGTTTTTTTTTTTTTTTATTGAAATGGGTGTGTGACGATTTTTTGTTTTTTTTGTACCCTCCACCAAATATTTTTTTTTTTTTAATTATTTTATATTTTTTTTTTTTTTTTTTTTTTTTTTTTGGTATTGCCAAATCTCGAAAGTGGTCATTTAACATTTTTAAAACTTTGACCACCGTTTTGGGACAGAAGAAATAAAGGAGTAAGCATTCATGAATTTTGTAACGGATAAATACGAAAAGTCTTATTCATTTTCAATCAACATTGCATGGTAAAACGAGACAAGAGTCCAGTTATATCATTATTTAAGTTTTAGTATTTTTGCAGATTTCTTCTCAACCAGTAGAATTATCGACTTTTTGGTGTACATACCCTCCAAGATAATAGCTACAGTCCCTGATTCCAAAGTATTCAAAAATCTCCTGCGGTACTTTTCCCATGCTTATTTAGCTAAGCCCTTTGAATTATAATTGAAATATGAAGCATAAAACAAGTGGCATAATTAACACATAACTAAAATATGGAAAATTTTATTTGCTCGAGATGCAACCGGTTAGCATATTTATCTTGGGCAC
Organism: Lordiphosa collinella; assembly: GCA_018904265.1. Taxonomy (NCBI): domain Eukaryota; kingdom Metazoa; phylum Arthropoda; class Insecta; order Diptera; family Drosophilidae; genus Lordiphosa; species Lordiphosa collinella. The sequence goes on from JAEIFV010000370.1 coordinate 141,432, forward strand.
AAACCTTTCCCTCTAAGAAAATTAAATCTCTCGAAGTACTGGTACACCGAGGGATTTTTCAAGCAATTCGCCAACCAACCGAAGACAAAAGCTGTAAAGATTTCCAGGACACCCCTGAATGAAAAGGTTTTGGTAGTTCCCGTTAGGACGCCACCTTAAAACTTGTAGCTTCTTCGAAACTTAACGCCAATTAGCTGAAAGTTATTAAAAATTAAAGATACGATCAAACATAATGGTTGGATTTTTTGACCCTTAGTCTATTTGCAAGAAACAATTCTGGAACTAGATTTCTTAATTTCTTTGTAGTTTTAGAAAATATAATATAGTTTTGCGAACGAGGTCTTGTTTTAAGAATGTAAAGATTGAGCACGGAATGGGCATATATGTAAGAAAATTGTGCCATTTATTGTGAGTTTGGATACTTTCTAACAAAGATTATTATAAGCAACGGACTTTTTGAGCGATTTCCGCGGATAAAAAAAAAGTATAAGGTCGTAAAAAACAACAGCACGAACAATTTAAAGAAGGGAAACAGCATGTTTGTGTTCTTAAATAGAAAAGATACCCACCACACGTGATTCCATTGCATGCTGAGCTACGTGACACGAAAACTTTGCCCTGCTCAATGACGGCGCCACCTGCGCGGCCGTAGACACAATTTATAACACATAAAGTTGATTTTAGCACTTTGTGTGGGGGGATGGGGGCGTCGTCCTGGCCACTTCCGCTTGGCTCACACCTCGACACCATCACTCGACACCGGCTCAAATTACACGTGATTATAGGCATTTTAGAGCGCGTCTCTGCCACAAATTGGTTAGCCCTTTTTACTGGCGCTGGTGAAGTCCGATAAGGAGGAAAATATTTACACTTTGATTTTGTTTATTTGTCTGAAAAATTTGTATGCAGGAGGGGACAGGAGGCGTAGTAAAACTGAGCCATGAAAATAAACTAGCAAAGCGTGGAGAAGCTGTAAGTAATTCTATGAGTGCAATTTGAAATGCAAATTTGGGGAATGAAATTTGAGTACGAACCAAAAGCCAAAAGGGGAACTGCTTGAAAAACCTCTCAAATTTTTACTAAACTGAGAATCGAAACTGTACCCAAAAGACATACAAACTGCGAACCAAAAGCTAAAAGGGAACAGTTCGAAAAACTTAAGAACTTTAACTATACTGAGAATCGTAACTGAAACCAAAATACTTCAATGGCTTGAACCCACTCCGCCTAACTCACACTTGCCATTTCTTCTTCCAGGCACCCAGCACTTCAGGTGGCAGTCAAATAGCCACAGTGTCCCACCTGGTGGCCCTGGCCAAACAGCAAGGCAAAACAACAGAAAAGCCCGCGGCTGCTCCTGCTGCTGCTGCAGATGAGTCCACCAAAACAGAGGAGGAACCTGAATCGGAACCACAGATGAATACCACAACCGCAACATCAGCAAATGAGAATGGTCGCAGCAAGAATGCCTCGGAGGTGGAGGTGCTCGAGGATCCGCAACTGCAACAGCAGTTGGAACAAGTGCAAGAGGAGCAGCTACAGAAATCTAGCAAATCTGCTGCTGGCGGTGCCAGCACATCAAATGCCACAACAATTACATCAATCTCAGCGCTCTCGCCCACCACACCACCAGCCGCTGCACAGGCCTCCGGGCCCATGACCGCCAAGACTAGCACATTGACAAGCTGTAACCAGGCACATCCGTTGTGCAGTCCCCTGACGCCAGAGACGCGATTTAAGCAGCCAGCTGCTGCTGCTGCTGCTGCTACCACATCACACCCACCTCCACAGCACCAGCAGCAGCAGTTGTCCAGCATTGCCAATCCCATGCAGAAGGTGAACAAACGCAAAGAGACACTGGAGGCCAAACGGGAACGGAAGGCAGCCAAAACATTGGCCATCATCACGGGTGCATTCGTGGTCTGCTGGCTACCCTTCTTTGTGATGGCCCTGACCATGCCCCTGTGCGCCGCCTGCTCCATCAGCGACAGCGTCGCCTCGCTCTTCCTCTGGCTGGGCTACTTCAACTCCACCCTGAATCCGGTAAGTATGTGCATTTATTTTATTTTTGATATTTTACACATTTTTGGCATCAGTGGCCATATCTCTGATAGTCCCATTCGGTATTGTCCAGGGGGCATACCGGGCGCGATTTGAGCCAGCGCGAAATACAGTGGAAATGAAAGGCATGATTGCATACGCCCCAGGCCACTGTGCACTCATCCCTGTTGGTCGAAAGGCGATCCGTTGCCTGGCACTCGATGCACAGTTCCATGATGTGATTGCGGCAAATGGCACAGTTGTCCACCTGAATATCCCAAGACCATAAAGCCACCGCATCCCACTTCTTCACCTTGAAACGCTTCGATTCGGAGTCGCTGGTGTTGCCGCTGCAGGAGGGCTGCTCATCCACTTGCATTTCCATTCCAAAAATCAATGATTTTCTGAAGCCTTGTCGGGTTGGACTGAGCAGGAATATATACTTGTGGGTCCAACTTGACAGTACAAGGCCTGCTGGGTGATTTTTTCTTGTCAAACTTTGCAAAGAAAATGTCAAGTGACAAGTGGTCACACTGAAAGCTAGCTTACCTCGCTATTTGTTAGTTTGTTTAGTTATGCGCAAAACTGCTGGGACATGGTCGATTGAACCAAGAAAACAGCAAAATTGCCAGCTGAATGAATTTTTCCTTTTGAAATAGCATAAACTGGTAGACGACACTCAAATTTATCCTCACTCAAGCTGTGGTGCTGCTTTGGTTAGTGTAACCATATAGTTTTTAGGTTATAAAAGATTCCGAGTACTTCGATTCTCAAAGCTGCGAAACATGTGCGTTAAGATAGCGTCGAATTGGAACGGTGGAGTATGGTACAAAGAGACATTTTTTATTTCTGGACCCAAAATAAATTGCAAAATCTTAAAAAAAGTAAAAGCTATTGATTTGATTGAATTTAGGATAGAATTACCAACAATGAATGGCCAAAGTAACAAAAAAAAAGTTAAAAATGCCAGATCTTTAACCCGCATTTCTTAACCATTGTGTTAAATCTCCCAAACCATTGATCATAATATTTTACTCCCCATACGAATGTACAGCTCTAAGAAGTGCAAAATGGGGCAAAAACTACTCCCCTGAACATGTTTTATATGAACGATTTGTATCAACCTAAGTAGAATTCTGTGAAAGTATTAAGAAAGCATAAATACCAAGTTTAGGGACGCTATCACTAAAATAAAAAAAGGTTTTTCTCACAAGAACAAGTTTTTTGACCGTTCGTTTCAATGGTAGCTATTCCGAATAATCAGTGGCGTAGCCAGAAATTTTGCAAGAGGCAGTTTAACCAAAAAAAAAAGGTTTAATCGCTATCAAGATCGCAACATCAACAGCCAAGTGGATTTAGCCTTTTCCGTAGGTCCGTATGAACGCGTCGATTTCAGAGACTAAAAGAGATAGATCCTCAAATTTTTGCTTGTAGTTAGGTGTATACTAGAGACCTGCACGATTGATTCCGGCATCGTATGATTACGAGTAAAAATATTTATGTTGTGATTAAAATAATTATTTTATTTATCTGTGCTACGATGCCGAATATAATCATGGCATCGTAAGCATGATACAATAATTTATAAGGTAGCGCACTGCGCAGCTTCGATGTTCTTAGTCGGCCTTGGTTCGATGTCTCAGTGTTGCTATCAGTATGTATATCGAAACTACAGGGTTGCTTTTACATTTCCTTTACAATTTGGGTTTTATCGAATTTGAATATATATAAATTAAAATCAAACTGCTGATGAGATCAGCGAGTATATATATCAAAACTAATTATGTTAAAATATCAAAATATTTTTTGGTTGTATTTTATTTTGGCACATGAGAGTGGAACCAACAGTTCAATGCTTTTTAGCGATGTTCCTCGGTAATACTCTGTAAGCATTCGACTGTTATGTATGCAAAATTAACGAATGTGATTTAAGGCCCAATCCGATCGGCAAAGTTTGAGAAGCTTGGTGGCTAGTTACTTCACAGCTGGCGCCAGACCATAAAGAAAAACATAGCATCCATTTATCTTATTTTAATTTATTACCTTTAAAATTTTTAGGATTTTGAAGTGTTAGTAGCAGAGCTCGCAAAAACTCTCAACACTTTTAACGTGTCGGCTAAAAACAGTTTGGTTACGGACACAATGCAATCAGGGAGCGAAAGACAGTTTCGGTTCTGTTTTTGCTCAATTCTGTTGCGCTCAGAGCAAAGAGCTATTTTTTTTTATTCTGTTTGGCTCATGTCTTTCACTGACACTTTTGCCGAGAGCAAACTTCCAAACTGTATTCTGCGTATGTTTTTTTTTTTTTTTATTTGTATAGGGGGGAAAGCATTGAAAGCCGGTTAGTGTGGGACTTGGGACTGCCTCACCCACTAAAACCACCCCTAATCTCCGTTTCCCTCTCGCGGTACCACCGCAAAGTATTACTTCACGAGGGGGAGCTGGCATGAAAGCCTCCACTAGATTCCTTTCTAGGATTTGAAGTCATTCTGCGCTGTCTTTCAGCGCGACGCAAGGATATGATTATTTGTGCTGCATAGTTGCTAAAAGCAGACCAGTTGTTTTGCGAGCTAAGTAGAATACCCTCTTCCCGTTCAGCTCTCTTCTGCGTATGTATGCGTGATTAGCCCGGTGCTTTGACACAAGTTTAAACACTACGCGCAGGTGTGTTAACTCCCAGGCTCGGTTCAAAATTTGGTTCACAGCAAAATAAAAGTCGGTTTGCATCCCTGAAATTTATGCAGCTAAATTTGAAATCTGGCACAATGTGCACTGAAAAGCGTTTTTCTCAAAAACTGTGAACACGATTACGCTGAAATTGTGTGGGCATATACTGGAAAATGTGCCCGAAATTTTTGTATATCGTGCATATCATGCCTTTATCTGAGACATTTTCCAATTTATTTTGGCCCCATAAGCTTATGAAGTAATTATTGAGATAATTTTAAAATTCCACCGTTCCAATTCGACGGTTAATCATCGAAGCTATCTTGAGCTCATACTCGTCAGCTGTTACATGATTCGCTTTTTTAGTTTTTTTATTCCAATGGAAGCATCTATATAGCTCTTAGACCTCTCTATCCTGGAATAAGGTTTTGAAATTGTTACAGAGAGAAGATAACCTGGAGAGCCACTCTAGGACGCCGCTCTTTTTTGAGAGATGTTAATGGCATTGCAATGCAATGCATTGTGACAACAGTCTGATAACATTCTGACAACAGAAACGTATTGTGACATAGGAACACACGTTGGTTAGAGGGAGACGAACATTGTCAAAAAATAACTCATAGCGAAAATGTCAGCGAACAGCTGATTAATGTTTTGAGTGAAAAGTTGTCGACGCAGCAGATTGTGCTTCTATATTAAATCTTCTTTGACTGTTATTCCAGCAGCTGTAACTTAGCAACTATAATTACTGGACGAGACCTGAATTAAAAAGCTGTTTTCAAAGGATTCAGTTACCGGATGCTTTCTGTCAATTGGGCTTAAGTTCAAAATTACCATTTCGGTCACGCTGCTCCTTAGACCTTATAGAGGTTGCTTAGTGATTGATCAACGATTGCAGTCCCAATCTTTGAAAGTCTTGTTACAGACGTAGTTTCCAAAGAAATTTGAGTATAGTATGGCAGCCAGATTATTTGTTTCTGTAACTCTATTGTGCTCGTGGTGGGATGTGGCTCGGGACAGAGGCGAGTGGCGGGCATTAGTGGCAGCGGCCGAGACCGTAAAACGTTTGTGATGATTTTATTACAATCAAATGGCCAAAGAAGAAGAAGAACTCTATTGAGCGGGCGTTAATCTCAGGGATCTTGTATTTCCCTATAGCCAAACCAAAATGGATCTTCTGTAGGTTGACCCAACGGGTGAGTGGCTCGGATTGAGCAAACAGCAGTAATCTGTGTGAGAGCGCTCAAAAAATGTGTGCTTTTCAAAGACGAAAATAAATAAACAGGAAGTCGTTAGTGCTATACATACTAAAAGGACAGTGCTATCTCAATTCTATACAAATTTTCAATCAAATCTGATATTTGTTTTGCAGGCAATTTCAAAGGGTTAAGCGATTTTTGCGATTTTTATTTACATACTTACTGTTCCTTTCTGGTGTAACTGGTCTTTTTTCTTTGAAACCTCTAACTGTGTTTCCGTTTTCTTATTTCAAAATTTTCCAGGTAATCTACACAATTTTCAGCCCAGAATTCCGTCAGGCCTTTAAGCGCATACTCTTTGGCGGCCATCGACCAGTCCACTATCGCAGTGGGAAACTCTAGATAGTGCATGCGAAGAGGCGAAGGTGAGTACCAATCAACAGCACGCAATTGCATTTGCAATTTCCAATTGAAGTTTGGCCCTGGCGGCGGCTGCATTCAATTCAAATTACTTAAACAGCGTTGAAACAAAGTTTCAGTTTTTGGTATGAAAGTTTTATCAGCCCTTTATCGGTGCCTGTCATCTGCAGGCGAAAACCATTTAAAATTCACTTGGTCAATGCAACATGGCCAAGCCAGCGGCTATTAGAATTATGTGCCGGCTTATCTACAAAGGGGAAAAGCTTTGAATAGTTTGTTGGTAGGAGCGGGGGCGAGTTGGCAGCGACCCATCTGCGTGTGGCAGCAGTTTAATGTGTTGCCATTCATTCATTCTGTGAAAGTTAAATTAAATAACATTAATTTTAAGTACAGAAAGAAAAAACTTTTTTCTCATTTCAGACGCTTCTGCTGAGACGATCTAGCCTCTTCGGCATTGAAACCCCAGGCAAATGTATACCAAGAAAAGGAAAAAAAAAGAGAAAAAGTGTAAATAGGTGGTTACCGATATTTTTTAGCTAAATTGTATGTGTTAAGCCAAGACTGTTTTTTTTCCTCGATTCTCCAAGCGAAACAAAAAACACAGAAATCAAACAAAAAACAAAAAAAAAATAACTAGACCTAAGCCAACTCCAACTTACTATCAGATAGAACAATCTACTTCCAAGCACTAAATTCTCTCACACCTTAAAAAAATATTTATAAATATAGAAATAGGAAATACATTAAACACATATTTGTTGAACCCAAAATCCATAAGTCGTAAGTATTATTATTATTAACAATTAAACTGTTTAAATGAAATTTAAACCCAAACTGTTGTATCAATATTAAATGCTAAGCAAAAAACTAAAACTAAACTAAAATGTTGGTAATTCTCTATGTCAAGGATTTCTTTGAATTAGTCGCATATTAAGGCTTAAGGGTGTAATATTTGCCACCAGGTGCAAAACTACTTTCGGGAAAAATGGGTAAAACGTAATTAGCAAAACAACAACACATATGCATATATACACACCTATGTATACATATATATATATATTTAGTTAAATCTAAGCAAACAACCAACCCACAATATCACAATTTACTAAGCAAAATCAAAAGCAAATTTAAGTGTCTAAAGAAAATAAAATAAAACACTAGCCATAGAAAGAATCTACTTACATTAACACTACTTGTGCTTTCCCCTATCCAGCAATAATTCGAACTACACACATTTTATTTTTATTTTTGTTAAACAATTTGTTTTCGAAATTTAGTTTTAGTTTTACAAACAAATTGGCGCGCATTTAAACAACAAAAAATCAAGAATTATTGCTGGATAAGCGAACCCAAACCAAACAAGAAAAAACCAAACACTTTTAGGTACTTACAAACAAAACATAAGTTGCCATAAAACGCTATACTAATAAAAAAAACCAAACAATTTACTGTAAACTTTATTGGCTGCAAATTAAATAAAAACAAACAAAAACAACAAACACGAAATCAACTTTCAAGCAAAAAGGAACCTTTGGTAGGTATGTATATGGAATTTGGTTTTAGCCAGCTGCTGGGGGAGATTTACGGCTTTTGGTGATGAAGTTTTTAGGTAAAAAAACCAAGGTGGAAGACCGAGGAAGAAATACATAGGCTTCTTTTTTTTTTTTTTTTTTTTTTTTTTTTTTTTATTAATTTAAAAAATATTTTAAAAAAATTTTTTTTTTTTATAATTTTAATTTATTTTTTTTTTTTTTTTTTTTTTTTTTTTTTTTTTTAAAATATATTGTCCTTAAGGGTATGATGGGGGGGGGAAAAAACCCCCCCGTGGTGAAAATAACGCTAATCTTTACTGCAGCTGTTGAGATAAGTAAGTAAAGGAAAAATTTGAAAAAGAGGGGATTGATTTTATGATTTGTAAAGATAAAGGAGAGGTTTATTATGAACTACTTTATTTTCCCCATTGGTATCCTTAGAGAAAACGCGTCAGAAGGGCGGAACAAACTATATAAGAGCGATAGAATATATCTTGCCAGGAAATGTAGTCGACTGGCAAATATTACAGATGTGTTCAATACAGCATTGGACTCTTCCAAACCGTTGCTTTCAAGTCTTTGTCTGAAAGAAAGACTTGGATGCAGAATATCATAAATCCGCAGATCAGTATGATGAATAGACCTCGGATTTTGCATATTTTCAAATCGATTTTAATCCTAGTAGACTAGGGCAAATTTATTTCCAACCAATTTTTGTCAATTTATTGTCTGCATTATGTGTATGGCTGACGGTTTCACTTATTAATTAATAACTTACGTCATCTTAGAATTGAGTAATTCATAATTTAGGTCCGATGTTTCAAACGCAAAGAAGGAAGCATAAGGCGTCCTTTACACTATGTCAAATTTTCTTGTAACTTTTCTAAGAAGGCTTAAAAAGTCTGGCAGAAGACATATTCAACATTTCTTCTATATCGGAAAGAGTGAGACTCAGCTCGCCAAATAGTACGCATATTAGAACCAGCTGAGATGACCACAACAAAGCTTCAATGCTTTTCTATGTGGCATAGTTTTGGACCCAATTTATAACGTAATGCTAAGTCCTGAGCAAAAAAATCTTTTATTAATGAAATATTTATGCGCTGCTCAGTCACTGCTAATGACTGTTTTAATACTAGCTTAACTGAAAGCGCTGACGAAGTTGATGCAAGTTGATGAAGCTGCTGGCTTTCCTTAAAATTTTGCTTGCACAGAAACGTATTCGAAACCATCAAAACATTCTAAAGTGGTGGTCAGAGTGCTCCACAAAGTTCGCAGAATTGTATGAGATTTCAAAATCTCATTTTCTGTTCCAGCTACTCAAACGACTGAAACTTTTATGTTGAATATTGTTTCCTTTATATGTACAAAAGAAAAAAATGATTTGGACTTATCTTAGAATTTACTTTTAATAATAATTAAACATTTTGACTTATATCGGTACGTACCCGTATACCGAAATAAAAAACTGGGTACCGTATCGTAACCGAAAACCGAAATAAATTAAAAACCGAAATAGAACCTTTTACCGAAACATTCATTTCGGGTCGTACCGGTACTTGTACTGGGACCGAAAATCGTTTCGGTATTAATCCCTGATATAAACCAGAGGCAGGCAAGAAATACATCAGGGACAGGCAAATTGCTATCTCGCGTGTATAGGAAAATTCTGAAAGCAGACTAGCAACGACAGCGTCAAGTACCTAGCCCAACACGCAACGCGGCGGTGCTTGTACAGCTTATTCTTTGTGTGTGGAAGCAGCGCTGCTTTGAAATTTTTTTATGCACACGGGATAGAAATGTGCTCTGCCCCTGATATTAACATAAAATATACGGGGATGACACAGAAATCTCTAGTGATTTTCGTATAAACGTAAGGTAAATGTAAGGTGATTGTTAAGTGATGTGGACCAACTACCTAATTCTACTTGGCATTGAACCAGTCGTTTTAAATTTGCCTCAACTTTTCTCAACATAAAATCTAGTAGCTATAGAAATCTTTAGAGACTCTTCTACATACAAAGGCAAGCAGTTTTAGTTTAAAATTCAAGCGTTTATACAAAAATCACTATAGAGATGTAGAGGTCTAGCTTTATTTTTAAAGTTTATGCCAAAATTGCCGACTTCTTTCCCATAGTGGATCGGTCAAAAAACTAGTTCTTGTGAGAAAAAACCTTTTTGTTTTCAATGGAAACGTCCCTTACGTTAGCATATATTTATTTTATATACTTTTACACAATGCTACAAAGTTTTGTCGAAATCGGATGACCATAGCATATAGCTGCAGTATGAATAATCGGTGGAAAATGAAGTTCTAGTCTTCTTTGATATGCTTCACCATGATTCCACATCTATATAGTGTAGCTCTCTTAGAAAAGTAAGATCCCAAAGGTTGTCTTAGTTATCTGTACAAATCTTCGGCCGAGCCGAAGTTAACTTTCCCCTATTTTTTAAAATTACAATTTGTACTCTTTTATTTCAAAGTTATAGCTGAAAAACTATTCTGAGAATGTTCTTAAGTTCTTTTGAAAATTTGTAAATTTTACTTTGGTTAAGGAGGGGGTCCTCATGTGCAAACATTTTTTACTTTTTTTTTGCTATTTTATAGCTTGGATATTTGAGAATATCGCCCTAAAAGGTTTTTTTTTGAAATTCGAAATACTTTAGAAGATACAGCCCTTTTAATGAAACAAGGTGATCCAATTTGCCTAGCAACTGTTAACTTTCAGGTTCAGACCAAAATGACATCTATACTGATTATAACTACTAAACTTTTTTTTGAACCACCCACTTTGACGGTCGATAACTTTTTGAACAGCCCTCTTATCTTTTTTTGTTTACTTTAATCTGTTTGTAGCACAATAAAAAAAACAAATGAGATTTTTTTTAAATAAGGTCAAAAAACAGCTTCGACATAAATTGAATTTAATTTTTATTGATTTAACAATAGTGTTTAACAAAATTGTCTATTTCAAATGGCTCTTTTGGTTATCAAATGTTACGAATCAAAACTCATAAAAATAGGTTCAAACGTATAGCACATCTTTTGTTCCTGGCTCACTTCCAGTAACGGACTTTCGCTGAGTAAGTACCATCTCCAGGGTTGTGTCTGCAAAATGTTAAATTTATTTCACTTTTCAATAAAAACTTTTCGAAGAAACTCACTTCTTTTGTGTACGGACAAATCCATATATTCTGATATAGAATAAGCTTCAGTTTCAGGTTACGATTTAGTACCATTGTCACGACAGGCAATGTATAATCCGTGAAAGAGAATTCACAATCTTCGAAACTTAAGACCTCCAAATGTTGACTGCTACGCAATAGATTGTCAAACTCCCTTATTTCGAACACAGAGCAGCTTTTAAAATATATTTGCTTAATGTACTGCAGGTTTCTGGAACTTATATATGAAGATTCATACAATGCTTCATTATCGGCCACAATTCTCAAAGTATCTACATTTAGTCTTTGGTTGATAACAGTTTCCAAAGTGCGTAACGAATTGCATGTTTCCAGAATCTGTAAATGTTGTCTACCTGATTCCCATAGTTTTACACTAAGTTTACGCAAGGTAGAGTTATCCCGAGCACCCAGGCCACAGAGATAGAATTCTTTGAGTTTGATTAGATTACCAAAATGGTTAATAAACCAGGGCAATTCATCTACATCAATTTCCAGATATTCTAGGTTTTTCAAGCAATCTTTGGGTAAAGAAATCTGAGCAACTACAGCTGGTACGAAACGCACCAATTTGAGTTTTTTGAGCTGATGTTTTTCCAGTATATTTAGCAAATATTCGGCCTTAAACTGACCCGCACAGTAGGTGGCGGTGAGACTTTCCAATTTGGCAAAGTTGGCAAAATGTTCACCCGTGAAATGACCTTGAGGGCTAAAAATTTTTAAATTTGGAAATGCCTTGAGGATTTTGGGCATGCTGGATTCACCAATTTTGCTGGGATGCGAAATAGAAAAACGCAAATCATGAACTTGAGGATAGATGAAGCTGGTTAGGGCATCCATATGCTGGTTATTGATCATACGCAGACGCAACTGTTGGACGGTGCGGCAAATACTTTCAAAGAAGTAAGGCAAATTAGAAGCGGAAAACGATGTCTCGTGAAAGGAGAGATTTAAGCACTTGTACTGCAAACTCCAGACATATGGCATTAGATGAAAGAAACGTGAATGCACTTCAAGCAAGGCGAGTTGTGAGTTGAGATCCAATTGGCTTAAAATAAGCATAAGTATGTCGTCGTTGAGAGCCTCCATGTTCAGCTGAAAGAAAATTTTAAATTTAAAATTAACAGTGCTGCAAAATCACTTTAGTTAACAGAAAACATATCGATATTATGGTTATCGATTTTTAGGTAAAGGTATTTTCCAGACGTCCACCAACGGTCACACTGTTTCATTATTATTATTACAAATAAATATTAAATTGCCAAATAAAACATGCAAAAATATGATAAAATGGAGAAAATTGGTGAGGGCACCTATGGCACGGTGTTCAAGGGTCGAAATCGAGATACCATGGAAATCGTGGCTCTAAAACGTGTACGCTTGGACGAAGATGATGAAGGTAGCACAACTTTTGCTCCTTTTGGACTTAAACTTACACTTTATAAATATTTCAGGTGTGCCAAGCTCTGCCCTGCGAGAAATTTGTTTACTAAAGGTAGAAAAGTTAACACACAATTGTTTGCCTACTCCCCAGAAGCCACAGCTACAAAACAAAATTATTTATGATTAACCCTTACATGGGCCTGTACTTTTTCACAGGAACTCAAGCACAAGAACATAGTCCGTCTTATAGATGTACTGCACTCCGACAAGAAACTTACCTTGGTATTTGAGCACTGTGATCAGGATCTGAAAAAGTATTTTGATAGCTTGAATGGAGAAATCGATATGGCAGTGTGTCGCAGCTTTATGTTACAACTGTTGCGCGGTTTGGCCTTTTGTCACAGGTGAGTTGATGGCTTCAAAAAAGAAGTTTCTCCTGCTCCTGCTCTGAATATGAAAACAGAGCACGGTGCAAAGCTATAGTGCTCCAGATAGAAATTTTTGCTCAGGCTACTGCTCTGCTGTTTTCATATTCAGAGCAGGAGCAGAGCATTTTTTTGGCTGCTATTGCTGTCAAACCCTGCTAAATCCTTTCATTTCCAGTCACAATGTCTTGCATCGCGATTTAAAGCCACAAAATTTGTTAATCAACAAGAATGGCGAACTTAAATTGGCCGATTTTGGTTTGGCACGCGCCTTTGGCATACCCGTCAAATGTTATTCAGCCGAAGTGGTTACGCTGTGGTATCGTCCACCAGATGTTCTATTCGGCGCCAAGCTATATACCACCAGCATTGATATGTGGTCAGCCGGTTGCATTTTGGCCGAATTAGCTGATGCCGGCAGGCCACTTTTCCCGGGCTCTGATGTTTTGGATCAATTGATGAAAATATTCCGTGTGTTGGGCACACCAACTGAAGATACTTGGCCTGGGGTATCACATTTATCCGATTATGTGGCGCTTCCATGTGAGTTTTACGATAATTTTAGAACTCAAATAATCAAATAATATTTAACTAACTGGCAGCTCTTGATTTTAGTACTAAATTAAGCAGGCCTAAGTACAAGATAATCGTTCAATTCATGTGTGATTTTAGTTCTCTTTTCAGTAATACTCGGCTAGTGTGTGCGACCGCTAAGCGAGAGGTCGTGGTTTCGATCCCGCCTTAGAACAGCTAATGAAAAGTTTTTCTTTGAATAAAGTGACGGTCACCCTCACAGCTGTTGGCTCCAGCTTTGGAGTAATTAGCCATGAAGAAGCTTCCCAAACTGTCGTTCGGATTCGGCATTAAGCTGTAGCGAAAATTAGAAGAACACAAGCCAATAGATTGAGAGGAGCTCGGCTTTGGCCCTTTCGGGGCTGAGTCAAGCCATATGACATGTTACAGCACTGAAGACGAATCCCGATGGGGTTCGAGCCGGCTAAAACAATATTGTTATATTTAAAATGTTGCTTAAAGATAAACAATATCTTATCTCTGCTTTTCCCTTCATGTTATCTGCATAAACTGATGCCGCCTTTGACCATGTACCCTATCTGGATTTTATCGGTTCTGGTGGTAACTCCTTATTTAGATCTCGCTTGAAATTTGCTTTTATGTATACCCTTGCAGTTTTTTTTCTAAATAAAACTACTTTTTGTACCTTACCTTTCTAAGGGAGCTAGCTATACTATACGAGGTGTGTTCAAAAAGTTATCGCGAATTTTGTGTTTTTCAAAAATTATTTATTTATTCGTTGTCCAAAAATAACAGTTATTTACGGACCCTTTGAGCAAAGAGTCAGAGATGAGCCGTACTCATCGGCTCTTGAACATTTCGCGCTTTGCCCAACGAACAACCAATGGTTTTGAATCCCTTTTGCTCTGTTCATTCGCTGACCGAATCGACGCGAGCGAAAATTATAAAAGTCATTTGCGTTTGTGTGTGTGTGTTAGGGCGGGTCAAATTTTTAATCGACCAAGCGTATAGCAGAATCATAATCTACGGTAAATTCTAAGAAAATATCCCCAAGAGGCCATATATCTAAAATCAATTCCTAGGTCCCGCCTTGCAAGGTCAAAATTTATACATTACTCAGTTCAACATATTTTGGGTCTGGCACCAATTGGTGGATGGCACTCGAATAAAATTGGTACCGTTCGACAGAGGCTTTTAAGCTGAATACAATTCAATTTTTAAAATTTCTCTAGCCCGTCAGGTTTTTGAGTTCCCTAAAATGGCACTTTTCCAAATTTATTAAAAAGCCATCTTGAACGGAATGATGCGCTTGAAAATTTATATGCATAGATGGAACTTTAATCTTTGGACGATTTGGACTCATTCAAGTTTCAGCCGTGACGCAATATTAGTTTAACTGCATAATGTATTTAATTTTGACCTCGCTAGGCGGGACCTAGGAATTTATTTTAGACCTATGGTTTCTTGGGGAAAGTTCTTAGAATTTACCGTAGACTAAGATTCTGCTATACGCTTTGTTAATTTTTTCTCATCCAAGCAAATTGACCCGCCCTAGTGTGTATTTGAGAGTGAGGTGTCTGTTTGCTCTTGTGACTCGCACAAAACACACACACAAAAAAAAAACGAATACAGAAAAAAAGAGGCGAGCAGTTTTTTTTTTTTGGCTCATTTGCCGACTCTTAATGTGAGAGCGCTCAGTCGGACCACTCTCTATAAATTGTTATTGAATGAGCAAAACAAGAACAGCTCAACTGAGAACAAGTCAACTGAAAACAAAAACAAAGAGAAACGAAGTGTTCTGCTCAGAGCGAGAGCAAGCGTGCATGGGTTTCTTCGGTTTTGTTATTGAGCAGACCGCAAAGGGAAAAACGATCGATGGTTATTTACGAGCTCCGGTTACAAGCATCCGGACAATTTTATAATACCCTCTGAACATCAATCGACCATAAAAGCTTAAAGATATATGCTGGCATAACTTGACAAAAAACGGAAGTGGGCTTTGTCTTGTTAATCTAGTCCTTGATCGAAGCATTTTTATATTATATAAAAAAAAATCAAAATGGCGGCCTTCGAAAAACAATTTTCGAATTTCAGGAAAAAATCACCGTTGCGACCGGTGCTGCCCATAATTGTTTGTTTTCCTTATAACTCGACTATCGTTCATCCGATCTTTAACATTCCTTTGGCAGATCGATAAATAATCCTGATTACTAAATATGTTTAGAAGAACGAATTTTCTATCTATAGAACTATGGGAGAATGATTTTTTCAATTGGGGTGGGAGGGGCGTGGCAAAAATTGAAAATAAACTTGATCTTGGAACTTGAAAAAAAATTCATTTTTTGAAAATTCTTACTACTCCTCACCCCTTAAACAAAACCTAAATCAGAGCTGTAAACTACAATTACAATTATGATCATATTTAAAAATCAAATTATTATTACAATTATTTCGTATTTAAAAATGTATTATCAATTACAATTATTTCAATAATTACTTCAACTATTTCAATTATCAGATAATTAAATAATTGAAATAATTCAAGTATCTTCGGAATAAAAACGAATTACCTTTATTACTTTGTGTGATAACTATAGGTCTTAACTTAAAGAATAGATGTATGTGAAGTTCACTTCTGTTATGACTATACTAATACTGTCTTTTCTTTTCCCTTTCAGCATTTCCAGCCATCACTTCATGGAGCCAACTTGTACCAAGACTTAACTCTAAAGGACGCGATCTATTGCAGAAGCTACTTGTTTGCCGTCCCAATCAACGGATCAGTGCTGAAGCTGCCATGCAGCATCCCTACTTCACAGACAGCACCTCATCTGGCCATTAAAAAAGACTTTTTCTTGGAATATTTACTGGAATTAGTTAATTATTTTGTTCCTTAGTTGATCAAACCAAAAAAAAAAAAAAAAACGAAAGCAAGCAAAAACAAATGAAAATGCAATCAGTTTTAATCATTTTTTTAATGTTAGCTAACTATTAAGAAATAATAAATCTAAATGTACTTACTCAGTGAATTATTTTATCACCCCCAAGCACCGTCTAAGGGTTAAGCGTTGACTGCGCAAGCTCACAAATGGCAGCGACAGCAGCAGCGGGCGGACAGCGATATTTTAGTTGATTCTAAATTCTTTTGCGATCCGGTCGGTCACGTTTCTGTTCTCCGGGAATTTCTCTTAATTAAAATAGAGACCGAGACCTGTAAAACGAAATTGAGAGTTAAATATCAAAGTGAACTTTATCCAAGAGTAGAATAAAAAAAAAATTTAAGTGAATCGAAATGGCCTGGGGATTTGTAACCTGTGGCCCCAACGAGGCCTTAGTCGTGTCAGGTAAACAAAGAGCAAAGGTGTTGTCATACCAACTGAAATCCCCAGTAGATTGCAGTCAATCAAGTGGTTTTTTATCAGCATTAAAGAAAAATAAATAGAAATTCATATGAAAATAGAATTAGCCACCCCACTCCCTAAATGACGTCACTGATTATCGATTTTTTGTGTACCGCAAGTGGCAAGAGCAGAGAGCGCTCGGGGGGGGGAGAGAGAGAGAGAGAGTGGCACACAGTCCGAAGCCGTACGCGTAACGCCGTTACTTTTTTTGTAAACAAAACTCCTGTTACATGAAGCCCACAACAAAAACAAAAACAAAGATTGGAGTCGTATGGGTTGGCGTTGTATGGGTTGGCGTTGTATGGGTTGGCGTTGTTATTATTATTTATATTTATTTTCAGCTTCGGATAGAGACCACCTGCCAACTCTGCCACAGTGGCAACTCTGTCCTTTTTTTTTTCGACACTGACATTCGGAATTTAATGAATTTGACCTTCTTCTACCAGGATGCTGCTACATGAAGCCCTTGCTGGTGCCCGGAGGACGCGCCTTTGTCTGGCCAATTGGTCAGCAAGTGCAGCGGTAAATGAATTTGACCTTCTTCTAGTAGAGCTCAATAAAATTGAAATCGTCCGCTTTTATAGCATCTCACTCAACACCATGACTTTGCAAGTGGAGAGCCCCTGTGTGTACACCAGCCAGGGTGTTCCCATATCTGTCACCGGCATTGCCCAGGTCAAGGTGCAGGGACAAAACGAGGACATGCTGCTGACCGCCTGTGAGCAGTTTCTGGGCAAATCGGAGTCCGAAATCAATCATGTGGCCCTGGTCACCCTGGAGGGACATCAGCGTGCCATTATGGGTTCCATGACCGTGGAGGAGATTTACAAGGATCGCAAGAAGTTCAGCAAGCAAGTGTTCGAGGTGGCTTCAAGTGATTTGGCCAATATGGGCATTACCGTGGTGTCCTATACAATCAAAGATTTGCGCGATGAGGAGGTGCGTATGGATGTAAAGCAAACACTTTTTATGTAGAGTTTCTCCTTGATTTTGTACTAATTATTTTTGCACTGGCATGACAACTTTGAGAAACCAAAAAAAATATTCAATTGATTTTCGACTTGAACATTTATCGATAACATTTGATACAAAATCATCGTTGAGGGTACTCGAGCAAATGTTAGGTGAGGAATTTCCCTTTCACTGTCAAAAAGCATGCTCTCGTGATGTTTGTTTTACGTTATTCACAGTCTCAGGATTTATTCATGTCAATGGTCCAAAATTTGAAAGTCACATATTCCATATCTTTGTTTGTTTTGAAATTTTCAGAATCACCAATTTCCTCGCAGCTGTGTCAGTATCATTTCAATGGAATAGCTTTGAAAATTATAATTTTAATGGAATAGCCTTGAAAATGATTTTGAATCCGATCGATAAAAACAACAAAGGGATTTTTTTTGTACAGTTTTTCCGCCAAATTTTCTGATTTATAAAATTTCAAAATCACTTTGGTAGTATTCTGTTATTTGAAGCTTTGAAAACAGGTTTGGAGCTGTTCAAAAGATTAAAAAAAAAGAGTTACATGCAACAGTTTGCCGCCCATTTTCCGACTTTTTGTGTAGATTTTCCAAAAAATAAAGTTACCTCTTGCGTATTTTTTTATGTAAATCTTTAAAAATCAGTTTAGAACCCAACCAACCCATTTCCAACCATGGATGTGAGTTTTCCAAAAGATTTGTGTGCAGTCAATGTTGAATTTTTTTTATCTTTAAAAATTAGTTTAAAATGAACGCTTCAACGTAAAAATTTTTTTAAAAATTTTTTGAAAATTTTTCATATTTTCTGACAGCATTTTCCAAAATCTGTTCTTAGTAGTCAATTCAGCAAAAGCTAAAACTACGTTGAAAAATGCAGCTTCCTATCTCTTATGGTTTGGGCTGTGCGGTAGTCACTAGTCAGACAGACAGGTTGAACTCTTTATTGTATTTAAGCCATGATACAATAATTACAAGGTAGCGCACTGCGCAGCTTCAATACTCTCAGTCGGCCTTGGTTCGATGATTCAAAGGTGTAGTCTGGTATATCGAACTGACATGATCTCTTTCGATTTCCTGGTGTAGGCAGTAACTTCCATCGAAAACTGTCAAAAATTAAAAAAAAATTGGCTTTTGGTTTTTGTGTGTGTTTCAGCCCTGGGGTTCCATAAATTCTCGTACATGCGAAAAGACACTTAGGGTTGCCCTACCTTGTAGTTATTGTATCGTGTATTTTAGCATTCCATATTCCTATTGCTCACATAATTATTCAATAACAAACCGAAAGTAAAATTACATAACTGAACAAATCTGAGATCCCTAGGTTGAGCGCTTTGAGCAGTGAATTGTAAATCAGTCAGTCGGATTAGATCTCTCATCTGAATTGATGGAATAAACAGCTTGTTTCAGAGCTCGTTCGCTTTATTCGACCGGTTTTAACGATTCCAGGACATCTGATTCCAATCACTTATACTTTATGCTTTTTAAGGATTATATTTACATTTGGCAGGATCGTTTCTATAAGTATGCGTTTACTTAGGTAGTTAAGGTTATAAATAAAGTTTATTTCACCCAATTCTAGACCCGGTCTAAAAATGAATCACTAAGTTTAACGTATCTTATCGAAAGTAATTATTGGCACGTGAACTATAAATGGTTATTCCAAGTTGTATTTTATAAATACAACTGTTTCAATTGTTTTAAGTGCTTAAGGGACTGTTCTCAGAAACAATAAATTTTATTTTTGTCACAATGTTTCGTATGAATAAGACAGTTGTTCAAAAGTTTCTGCTTTTAACAGCTGTGCAATGATGTTCTATTCATATGAAGTTCTGTGACAAAAATAATTTTTAATTGATCTGAGAATAGGCCTTAAGAATATAACGATTTATCGAAATTTTGACATTCTGTGGTGTCGATATAACAGACATTGATTTTTTAAGGTATGATAATTGATATTATTTATTTCTAGTAATCGAAAATATAGGCAACTCTAAATACAGGCCGCTAATTAGGACATAAGCATGATAGCAATAATGTTGATTCAAAAATAATAGAATTCAACTGAATTCTGACGTTATGATCAACCAAATAAACAATTTTCTAGAAGTTTTGATTTTACCATTTTATGATTAAAAGGATACTATAGAGTTATAGTTATAGTTTTCCACGTGCGTTTTTACCAAATGACGCACCGATCCGGATATTTTAAGGTTTTGGGAAACTTTTTCTAAACTAAACTTTTTCTTGGAATGGAAAACATATTCTACCTCTTGATTTATGAGAAAATCAGCTTGTACAAGCTATTAAACAGTTTCCAGGGAATGCATAACGCCCATTATTGTTACCCTATATCGAATTTTGTTGGAGGAGTAATATTAGTTTCAGCTCAGAGCTGTTTGAGTGGCACACCATTTTAACTTCTTGAAACTGTACTTTTAGTTCAGATTTTGGGAAAAGTGGGCTTGAGAAATATTATATTATAATACAGGTCTTACAGATCTGTTTCTAAGGCGTAAGGTTTTGTAAAATGTAAATCTTACAAGAAATTTTTGATCGAAATTGAGCATTTTCTTTATATTTAAAAGTAGATAATTTATTTCTATAAATTTTTTAATTTTGTAGTTACGTTTTTTGAAATTTACAACCTACTAATTGACTTTGTGGGTTATTTTTTTGTCTTCCATATCCTGCACCTGAATGTGTACTGCTTGAATATGAGTGTTTTTATAAGATCTACCTTAAAAACCGTGCAAAAAATATCTTTATCGAGATAAAAAAAACCTTATAATTTGTTGTAACCTTTGTGCGGGTTTTCCTTGGTTGCAAAAATATCGCATATCTTTAGAAACAAAACAGGTTTATTGAGGTTGTCACTTGACGCGTACCCTGCAATCAAAAAGCTTTAAGACACTATAAAAAATATAGATCTAGGGCCGACTTCACATCTTCTACATAGAGCTATCTGTTGGTGCCGATTTCTCATATGCTAGTTTATGTGACATATGTCTCTATGTAAAAGATGTGAAGTCGGGCCTTAGTTGTTGAATATCTGACATAGCAGTTATCTAAAAGATGAGAGATCAGATCAAAATGTAATTTTAGAAATTGAAATCCCTTAATAGCTCTTAGAATCGGCTTAACTTTATAAGTGGTTTGATTATTTGTGTTTACTTTTTATATTCAGCATCTTCAAAAGCTAAAATATCATTATTAAATATACGATATCGGATATATCGTCGCTGTAAGATTTGCCGATAGTGATATGTCGTTTTTAAACCAGTATATTTTTAATATTTGTGAACAGAAAACGTTTATATTACCGAAGACTAAATATCGTTTATCATAATTAATGAAAAATATCGAAAACTCTCGATTTTTTTTAAATAGAAGAAAATCAAAGAAGCTTTAATGTCCGATGAAGGTTCGTATTTGGGTTCTCTGGCTTACATTTAACGAATATTACACAAAATTCGGCCTTGTTTTTTAATAATCAACTAAACAAATCAAAAATTTTGGTTTTTGAGTAACTTGTGTATATATTTTTTTGCATGTACATATTGGATTCACTTCTAGGGCGACTCCAAGGTGCGTATATATAATAGCCTGCTCAGTAAACTGTGTAGGATTGTGTAGCGTTTCGTATTTCTCGTCCTCCCACTCTCTGCTCTTTCGTCCACTTACCCCTTTTTATATTTCAGGGCTATTTGAAATCGCTGGGTATGGCTCGCACAGCCGAAGTGAAGCGTGATGCTCGCATTGGTGAAGCCGAAGCTCGTGCCGAGGCACATATTAAGGAGGCCATAGCCGAAGAGCAGCGTATGGCCTCTCGTTTCTTGAACGACACCGACATTGCCAAGGCTCAGCGAGATTTTGAGCTAAAGAAGGCCGCCTACGATGTGGAGGTGCAGACCAAAAAGGCCGAAGCTGAGATGGCCTACGAGCTGCAGGCAGCCAAGACCAAGCAACGAATTAAGGAGGAGCAAATGCAGGTGAAGGTGATTGAACGCACCCAGGAGATTGCCGTGCAAGAGCAGGAGATAATGCGACGCGAAAGAGAGCTAGAGGCCACCATACGTCGTCCGGCTGAGGCAGAGAAGTTCCGGCTGGAGAAACTGGCAGAGGCCAACAAGCTGCGTGTGGTGATGGAGGCCGAAGCTGAGGCTGAATCGGTAAAGCATAAGAACTGTAAATGAATTTCTGGTTAATTTATTTTTGGTTAGATTAAAATACGCGGCGAAGCTGAGGCCTTTGCTATTGCAGCCAAGGCAAAGGCTGAGGCCGAGCAGATGGCCCAAAAGGCGGAGGCCTGGCGTGAATATCGTGAGGCAGCCATGGTGGAAATGCTGTTGGATACACTGCCCAAGGTGGGTTATCAACTTTTTCAAAAGCCAATCAACTTTACACTCTTTTCTGCCTACACAGGTGGCCGCCGAGGTGGCCGCTCCTTTGTCCCAGGCCAAGAAGATCACCATGATATCCAGTGGACAGGGCGAAATTGGAGCTGCCAAGCTCACCGGCGAAGTCTTGCAGATTGTCAACAAGGTGCCCGAGCTGGTGAAGAGCATTACCGGCGTGGACATTGCCCGGGTACGTTCCAATTCTGAATTTATTTAAAGCCACAGGAGCAAGGCAATTCAGAACTCCAGTAACAAATGGCAATCAAAAGACTTGGTAGAACAAATGTAGCAACATTCCTTCCTTCCTTTGATTTTGTCTATATATGATTTTGCTTCAATTTGATTTCTATATCTTTATTCTCTTCATTTCAGTCTGTGCATGCTGGCTAAACAAAATCCAAACCAAATTAAACACAAAAATCTATACTCCAAACAATTCTGATCGAATACTTGAAAAAAAAAAAAATCAAAAAAACAAAAAACAATTATCTTACCGAACGCATTTAAATAACTTGTTTCTTTAATAAATTTTTGATTATATTATGCCTAATTCCAACTTTGTGGCTAACTAACAAAAAAAACATAAAAGATTTAAAAAAAAACACAAATTTTGCAAATGTTCTTACACACGAAAGAATAAAACAGAGGCAAAGATATTTTGTATTCAATGTATATGTATTTTTATGAATGTTTCGCACAAAAAGTGAAATAAACAAAAATCTCTTTAAATCGGAAAAGGTTTTTAACTTGGCGGGGAAGGTACTTTACAGTAGAAGAAGCCATATAAACTTGAATCTTAAATTTGTAGATTTAGGAGTTTAGGAGGACATTCTCTGCATTTGAGAGAACAAAAAAGTTTATTTTCTCATGCGGGAGATCCTACGTGAAGGACGATCAAGTGACTGCCATTTTCCGCTCAAGGCTTGAGTTTCTATCGATATGCTATCGAATTCCCAAGTGCCATCAATAGGAACAGCTGATATGTCAATGGCGTTGCCATGGTGGGAGAAAGTTTTGAAAACTGACTTTGCCGATGATATACTGCTATAAATGGAGCTAAGATCTGCGTTTAGATGGTTCCCAGACGAAGTTCTTACCAAAGTGATTGGTCTTTATTGTTGGAATTTAGTGCTCTTGGTAAGTAGCTCATTAATTTTTAAAAAATTCACTTTATTATCAAATTTTGCGCACTTCACAGTTTATGTAGAAGTTTCATCGATTGAAATTCAAAAACTCATCTAGAAATATTTCAAATGTCGTTATGCACACATGTATATACCAAAATGTACAGCAATTATAAAGTGATTGTACTTATCTACATATTGATATATATAAATGTACAGACGTATTAGTCAGCGTCAACACATTTCACAACAGTATTAAATATATTATTCTAGAAGTTTTATATTTCTCTCACGAATACCAACCACAATATAAGAGTTAATTTGAATTTATCGCCATTTTGCCCTACATTATTTACCATATTTTCTTTTTCAGCGAAAACTTACTTTGTATACAAGTTTTGATTGAATGTTGTTGTTCATAAGTTTGGACCACATTTGCTATAAAACGAACCGCTCTACAAGCGCATGTAGATAATAATTTTAGTTATGTTGGCTTATAAAGCACATTTTTTGCAGGTGAAGCAGGCAACTCTATAGCAGCATGTGGCGCGAGCGTAAATTAAATTAAATTTCCGATCATAAGTATGAAAAAGGTACGTGAATTTTGTAAATTGTTAGATTTTTTTTATATATTTGTTTCCAGTCAAAGTAGAGACTTACACGATGAAGCCAACTTCGTTAAGTATTACACAAGCGACATCATGAGGTCCTTCATCCTACAAAAAATATCGTGGCGTTTTGTTTTAATCCAAATTCTACGATCTTATAAAACTAAGTGGCAAATACAAATTATCAGAGACCGCAAGACTTAAAAGTCATATGTTATATATTACAATAAAGGTTTGTTTTTAGTTTTTATACCCTTCAGAGTATTATAAATTGCGATGTTGACGTAAAGCATCTCCGAAAACATAAAGTATATGATTCTTGATCGGCACGATGAGCTCAGTTGATTTAGCCCTGACCCTGTTCTATGCTCTGCAGTTTTAAAGCTAGCTCACCAAACTTAGTACGAAGCTTTTACAAAAGCTACATGTCGGAACCGGCAGATCGGATGACTATAGCAATACCAAGAACGATGGTTGAAAAACAGCTCTTAGTGAGAAAATTTTGTTTTTAATGGAACGCCTCCTGTATTTCTTATTTACACCTTTTCAATCAGTTTGCTCACGTGACTTGCATTGCTCCATCACGGAATGTCTAGTAAACTTAAACGTCCTTTTTTCTATTCTTATTTTATTACTTTGCACATTCACAGTTTTTCAAAGTGACTATAGCTTATATCTGCAGTATGAATGATCGGTCAAAAGTAGTCTTTAGAAAACATTTTGTTTATGGATCGCCTAAATTTGCAACAACGTGTATTATGCTTTTCCATGATTTCACCGAGTAACGAAATAACATCTTCGTAGATCTAGAATAATGTCCAAAGTTCTTGAAAAATTTTGTTTTCATGAAGCTCAGTATACTATTTTGATTAATAACTTGAAATAATTGCTAAAGAATTTACACGACCTATGCTCAGCTATTTTTTAACTGCAAAAATCGCTGAACTTAGTTCAGATTTACAAATGTCTAGAAGCTTAGTTGACTCTGTTGAAAAATGGTTAATTGAGGTTCTGTTGCGTAGTTTAATTTAGCCGGTTCTATTACTATTAGTCCTTTGTTTCCGATACCATATACAAAACTCAACTGAGAAATCAGGTGGTATAAATTGGGCTTAACTTTTATTACAACTGAAGGTTCAGGTACAGAGTATATTACAATTATGGATAGGTACAGAGTTTATTATAGTCGGGCTTGACCAACTTTCTCACTGCAAGGGTATACAAAACTTCGGCCGAGCCGAAGTAACCTTTCTTGTAAAACTCAATTTGTACATAGTTTGTAGTCTAAACTCATTGGAAAGTATTTTTTTTTAAGTTTCTGTTGGATTTTAGTCCGAAAACATAAGTTTTTTTTAAGTTTTCACTCTTAGTTTTTTTTTTTTAAGCAATTTTATTTTTATTTTAAGCTATTTCTAGCAATTGTTTTTTCGAAAATTTTGCATTTTTTTGATCTTATGTTCTGGCAACACTGCGAATAACAGACTGTAATCGCCTCATTTAGCGCTGACCTATGTAAAGAACGGTGCGAATCGATCTTTCGTTTGTAAATTTAAGTATGAAGAACATATTTAAATGCACCAACAAAAAAAGGTTCTAACAGAAAGCGACGACTAATGTCATTTTCTAGATTTAGTAATGAGTTTAGCTGGTAATGCGTAAATGTAGCTTTAATAAAGGCCGTAAAAGTGAAAAACAAGAAGTGGGATTAAACGGATACAAAAAACTTTTCAGTGCTTACAGGGTACCGTGGAAAGCCATCATGGCCGGTGCCCACTATAAAACCCGAGAGATCAGAATATTGTATACCAATGATTTTTTTGAAGAATACGATTTATTCGGTGATATGCATCACATATCACTGTGAGAAACATATAACGAGTACCCCCAACTAGAATCGCCATGGCAGCCCTATTTGCCTATCGACTATCGCACAACCAAATTGACAGTTCATCTCCTTAACAACTCAGCACTTTTCGCGGAACCAGTTCGTTCGTTCAGCCGGAGCTGTGTTACATTTTGTGATTTTATAAAGAAAGTGTTGGTCGATTTTTGCATTCAATTAAATTAATTAACCACTCACAATTTATACATTTAAGTTAAAAAGTTTCTTCACAAATAGTTTACGATGGCAGACTCCAAGGGGTAAGTGTAATTGTGCGTGAAAAAGGCGACCGAAACGAAAGCCGACAAGGCAGAGACAGGCAGCAGCAGCTCAAATTCGCGCAGTCATTGGCCCCGCAGCGCCCGCTGCTGCCACTCCAAATGAAAAGGCCACATAGGGGGAAAATGTTAAGACGAATATAAAGAAAACGGCGAACAATTTGGCAAAAGAAAATGAAATGATTAGATTTACAGAAAATGGGAAGAGAAAACTAAAAATTGTATGAAAATATGTTGAAACTAGGCCAAAGTTAGGGGGAAACGCCATTTTTTTTTTGTAAGAAAAAAATGGTTGTTGCTGTTGTTGGTGTTGCTGTTGCAATTGCAAGCGATTTGGTTGGATTTTTAAAGGGTGAGAGCTGACGAAATGATTCATTATAATTTTTGGAGAGGGCTAGCAAGCAGAGACACATGTTAAGGGTACTCTGTGTTGGGGGATTCTCGAATGATCTTTCGATGGCACAATTACAAAACGGTTTTAATTTGGGAAAAACTGTAACACTAAGTGACCATCCCTGATCTTAGCCGGGTTTGATTAAAGGATCTAAGTTTTGAAGGAAAAACCAGGAAAATTATATGTAATCAGAACTTTCCACTGCCCCCATCCAAGTGCCTGTGGAGGCAAATGTCAAGTCATAGATTTAACTAGAAGCATTCAAGTCTTTTGTTTTCAAAAAAAAAAGATAGAAAAATAAAAACTCGTTTATTAAAGCAATGTCTGGCGGAAATGATAATCCCAGTGCCATGGATGAGGATGGAGATTTTGCTGAATATTTGCGTAGCTATCGACAGAATGTTGAGGGCAAACCAAAACCAGAGACAGCCAAACCGCAGGCTAACTCTGAACAGCGGTGCTTACTTACCTTCTCCTCCTCCTCCTGCTTTTCCTTTGCTAATCATTTGCCATTTCTAACCCACAGCGATGATCTGGCAACCGCTATTTTAAAGCGCAAGGATCGTCCAAATCGTTTGATTGTGGAGGAGGCGCAGAATGACGATAATTCGGTGGTGTCGCTTTCGCAGGTGAGTTACATTTTCTCCCTCCCCCCTTAAGGGCCACGTCACTCACTCACACTCCCTCCTTTTCTAGGCGAAAATGGATGAGCTGCAGCTTTTCCGTGGCGACACCGTCATTCTGAAGGGTAAACGTCGCAAGGAGACTGTGTGCATTGTTTTATCGGATGATACTTGTCCGGATGAGAAGATACGCATGAATCGGGTTGTGCGCAACAATCTGTGTGTGCATCTATCGGATGTGGTGTCGGTGCAGTCCTGTCCGAATGTCAAGTATGGCAAACGTGTGCGCATTTTGCCCATAGACGATACCACCGAGGGTGTCACCGGCAATCTGTTTGAGATCTATTTGAAGCCTTACTTCCTGGAGGCCTATCGACCCATACACATGGGTGATAATTTCATTGTGCGCGCCGCCATGCGTCCCATTGAGTTTAAGGTGGTGTTGACGGATCCGGAACCCTATTGCATTGTGGCACCCGAGACGGTTATTTTCTGTGATGGTGATCCCATCAAGCGTGAGGTAACCCCTATCCCTAAACTGACATACTAGAAACAAACTTATCCTTGTACTACGCTTTTAGGAAGAGGAGGAGTCTCTGAATGCCGTGGGCTATGATGATATTGGTGGCTGCCGCAAGCAGCTGGCTCAGATTAAGGAGATGGTGGAGCTGCCTTTGCGTCATCCCTCCTTGTTCAAGGCCATTGGTGTGAAGCCACCGCGTGGCATTTTGATGTATGGTCCCCCCGGAACGGGTAAAACCTTGATTGCACGCGCCGTGGCCAATGAGACGGGCGCCTTTTTCTTTCTGATCAATGGACCTGAAATCATGTCCAAACTGGCCGGTGAATCCGAGTCCAATTTGCGCAAAGCTTTCGAGGAGGCCGAGAAGAACTCACCGGCCATTATTTTCATTGATGAAATCGATGCCATTGCCCCCAAGCGTGACAAGACCCATGGCGAGGTGGAGCGTCGCATAGTGTCGCAGCTTTTAACTTTGATGGATGGCATGAAGAAGAGCTCGCATTTGATTGTTATGGCGGCCACCAATAGGCCCAATTCCATTGATCCTGCTCTGCGTCGTTTCGGACGCTTCGATCGTGAGATTGACATTGGCATACCAGATGCCACCGGCCGCCTGGAGGTGTTGCGTATTCATACCAAGAACATGAAACTCCACGAGGATGTCGATCTGGAGCAGATTGCCGCCGAGACCCATGGACATGTGGGTGCCGATTTGGCTTCGCTGTGCTCAGAGGCTGCTCTTCAGCAAATCCGTGAGAAGATGGATCTGATTGATCTGGAGGATGATAAAATTGATGCCGAAGTGTTGGCTTCGTTGGCTGTGACCATGGAGAACTTCCGCTATGCCATGACCAAGTCCAGTCCCTCGGCTCTGCGCGAGACTGTGGTGGAGGTGCCCAACACCACTTGGACGGATATTGGTGGTCTGGAGAGTGTGAAGAAGGAGCTGCAGGAGTTGGTGCAGTATCCGGTGGAGCATCCCGATAAGTTCCTCAAGTTTGGCATGCAGCCGAGTCGCGGCGTGCTGTTCTATGGGCCACCCGGTTGCGGTAAGACGCTGCTGGCCAAGGCCATTGCCAATGAGTGCCAGGCCAATTTTATATCGGTCAAGGGACCCGAGCTGCTGACCATGTGGTTCGGTGAGTCCGAGGCCAATGTGCGCGACATTTTCGACAAGGCCCGCTCGGCGGCTCCTTGTGTCTTGTTCTTCGATGAGTTGGACTCGATTGCCAAGGCGCGTGGCGGTAATGTGGGAGATGCTGGCGGTGCGGCCGATCGTGTGATCAATCAAATCCTTACCGAAATGGATGGCATGGGGGCCAAGAAGAATGTGTTTATCATTGGCGCCACCAATCGTCCGGACATCATTGATCCGGCTATATTGCGTCCCGGTCGTTTGGATCAATTGATTTACATTCCTTTGCCCGATGACAAGTCGCGTGAGGCCATCCTAAAGGCCAATTTGCGTAAATCGCCGCTGGCCAAGGAGGTGGATCTGACTTACATAGCCAAGGTGACACAGGGCTTCTCGGGTGCTGATTTGACAGAGATTTGCCAGCGTGCCTGCAAGCTGGCCATTCGACAGGCTATTGAGGCAGAGATACGACGCGAGAAGGATCGGGCAGAGAACCAGAATTCGGCCATGGATGTAAGTGTGTGTACATATTTTAAAGGGAAAGCTTATTTTCAAAAAATTTTCAACAGATGGATGAGGATGATCCCGTGCCGGAGATTACACGCGCTCACTTTGAGGAAGCCATGAAGTTTGCACGTAGGTCCGTGTCGGACAATGACATTCGGAAATACGAGATGTTTGCTCAAACTTTGCAGCAGTCACGTGGTTTTGGACAGAACTTCAGGTAGGATTGGCCGGCCCCCCCCTCCCATCCAAAAATTTAACTCAAAGTTCCACAAAATCTTCGTTTCACTTACAGATTCCCCGGTCAAACCGGCAACACCTCAGGGTCTGGCAACAATATGCCAGTCAATTCGCCAGGTGACAATGGCGATGATGATCTTTACAGTTAGATTTCTAGTTTTACACCGCTAAAGAAAACCACAACAACAAGCAGAAGAAAAAAACAACAAATTTTTTAACATGAAAACCGAGCAGCCACAATTCACATTCAATCTGGAGGATCTACCGATTCAACAACAACAACAATAAGAAAACACAATCCACTCATTTTCTGAACAATTGTACCTTAGGTTTGACTCACCACACCCCCCTCCAAATTGGATCAAACCTAAGCGTCTACTCCACGCGCCTCCACACTTATCATTCGTGCATTGTCGGTACAGGGTGGCTCCGATAAATGAGTTTCTATATATAAACATAACTATAACTACACACACAAAACACACATACATCTAATGATAAAAACAAAATATACATACGAGTACATATATTAAACATCGTAAAATTATAAGTGTATTTGGAGCTACGTTTTTAAGTGAAATAAAATTTAAAAATTCAAACGGGGCTGTTGAGTGACATGTTTAATATGAAAAAGGGGCCACTTTACGAAGAGAAGATTTCAAGAAGGCAGACGGAAGATATAGAGAAGGCCAATAAGAGTCCAGATATAATTGAAATATTGCTCAATCGATTAATGTGATTATACGGTGTGATAGTCAAAAGTTTTCTGGGATGCGACATGGTGTAGGTTGTAGATATAGTTAATTGTAACATTGTGGCATACCACAAAATTTTCGTGCACATCAAAATTTTGAATAACGGTTAAAACCGTCTTTTCGAGGTTAATATAGTTAAAAAATCATGTCTTAAACTATGCATCGTATAATAGTTTGTAATACGTCTTTGGATAGAGAAATGTATCACCTTACCAACGGTGTATTATATTGCAATCTCGGGTAAAAATTGAGGAAGCTACTTGAAAAACAAATCGATTTTTTCTGCTTTTAGCAACTTCACCGTACTTTAAATGAAAATTAATAGGTCAAATTTGTATAAAACTATTTAATTTTGGTATGCAGTTTCAAATAACATTTCGTTTTGAGTCTTCCGCCATTTAGTTTATTAAAATCGGATATAAATTTTTAGGAAAAAACCAAAAAAATCTACCCATTGCTCAACTCACCCCGCGCTGAAGTTTCTTATACTGCACCTCCGTCTACCAATCTTTGTGGAACGAGAATCCCGTTACATATCCAAAGTACGACCTTCATCAACCGATACTTTTTCTAATTCCCAAATTAAATAACTACGCCAAGATAAACTATGTCCATACAGTCAAACCTTATCCACCCCGACTTTTTTCATACAGAACACACCACCTCGCTTCACAAACTACAAGCATTTTTTGATAAAACCTAACGTGTCGTGTCGAACGTCTCGTCAACTCCTTGTTCTGCCAATCTAAATATATCGCTCGCAAAAACAAATTTGTATAAAACATTATTTTTTTTTCAATAACTTAATTATTCGCCCAGTTTCCTTTTATCCTCCCTATTATAAAATACAAATAACCAAAATACTCAAACGCTAGATTTAAGAAAATCAGTCCGTAGTCGAATAACACTCTAGCTCTTTCCTTCTTCGACTCTATTTCCTTATTTGAGATTTACGAAAATCTATTAGTGCTGCCATCAAACCTTAAATCCAAACTTTGAAAAACAAATTCTAAACACACAATCGAAAAGGGCAAACCCGATTAACCACCACGACCATCCCTCGTCACCAACCCTAGGATAATTTCATTCACGTTTAACAGAGATTTCAATGGTTTCTTAAAAAGGCAACCACGGTTTGTTAGGGCAGTGGTCACGACTGACCAGCAACTCCCGACTTACATCGAGCTGGTCTTCTATAGAGTGTGGCACGAAGGTCTGCTCTCAAATATCAAGAAACTTCTTCCGCCCCAACTGTACCTGCTAATCAAGAGCTTCCTGACGGACAGAACTTTTGAGGTTGCGCAGGACGGAGCGACATCCCAAACAAGAACCATTCTGGATGGTGTACCGCAGGGTAGCTTATTGGGTCTTACGCTATACTCCCTATTCACTCACGATATGCCCAGAGCCTGTAGCATTCCGCTTGAAAGCCCCGAAGATCCGACATACTTGCCCGCAACAAATGCATATACTCAGCCACAGATGTCCTCCAAGAGTACTTGAATAGGTTTAGCAATTGGGCCGCTAGATGGAACATTCCCATAAACATGGACAAGTGTGCTTCGGTGACTTATTCCACCCGTCGTGACACCTGCCCGGGAGTATTCTTGCACGGTCAGCTTATGGAGCATAAAACAGGCCATAAATACCTTGGGGTGACACTGGACAGAAGACTGACCTTTGGACACCTGAGAGGGGCCCGGATTTTTGGCGAAAACTCAAATAAATTATGTACAACATGAGAAAACCCCGGGCCCGGAATCCCCTTTCGACAGGCCTGCATGGGGTGCCTCCTGAACTACAAGGCTATTCTGGCTCCGGTATGGAGATATGGCCTACAAATTTATGGAATCGCGGTGAAGTCTCACCAGAGAAAGATTGGAGTGGTCCAGGCGAAAATCCTTAGACGCATTACGGAAGCTGAATGGTACCTGAGAGCCAGGGTACCACCCCAACAAACTGGCTAAAAACTTGTTAAGACGACGGAGAATCCAAGGTGTCAGTCAAAGGAGAACGTTAAAGAGAGTCTTACCCAAGGACCTGAACTCACGGCGGCTCTAGCAGGACACCATTTACACCAAATTCTTACACTTTCTCACTAAATACCTACTTTAAAACACTAATACGTTATCGGTAATCCCAAATGGACACTGCCAAGTACTGTTAAAGCCCAATATCACACCAGCATAGGCGGTCAAAAAAGGGTAGCAGAAGGCTAGTTATTAAAGGATACAAAAAAAAAAAAAACTTAATATGTATTTAGCCCAAATTTTCCAACTTTGTAGCGTGAATCTTTAGACAATAAGAATTTAATATTGAACTAAAATTTCTAGAAAACTTCGAACCTCTAAATAATATCATCATGCAATGGCAGTTTTTATACCTTAAATTGCAGCTCATGTTTCCACCTTTTTTTAATAAAACTAATTGGAGTTTTGTATGGCTTTAATTAAACTTTTATTCATTCGTCATGTTTGCTTGCATTTTGTTTGTTTTTTGTTTTCTTTAATTTTAGTTAAATGTTTTCTTTTTCTGCCACTTAACGACGACACTTTGAGTTGAATATTTGCACACTTGAATTATGCATCGCCTCGTTTTTTTGGGGTCTTAAAAGTAAACTGTTTTTGCCAATTAAGCTGCATTTTTTATTTGGCTTTAGTTAAATGAGAAAAGTTTATGGCAAATGAATGAAAACAAAATGAAACTTAAGCAAAAGGTGACACAAATTTCGCAGCTTCTTTTGGCGCTTCAATTTTATATTTGTTTGTCAGTGTCTACACTTTCAATTGGGTTTACATATTACATATTTACTCGTACACATTAATTTGTTTTTGTTTGTTTTTTTTTTTTTTTGTTATTGTTACACACATACATACAATAATGAAATACGCTTTATGCATAATTACAACACAACAATTAAAATACGAATAGGATTTTATTTGAATTTTTTTTTGAAGAGTTTCAACGAGTTGTTTGAGCTTTGCTTGTTGCTTGAAATTTTAGGCGCTGTGTGTTGTGTGTGTGTGTTTGTGTAGGTGGTGTGTGCGTGTAGTTGGTAATTGGAAGAAAATGTCCAGCACTTTCAGCTTCTTATATAATAAAGGTTTTGTTTTTATATTTTGATATATTTTATTCATGATTTTTTTTGTTATTTTTTGAAAATTTTCAAGATTTTGTTGCTTTTAAAGTCTTGAACATAGACTAGACACCAATTAAGATTTAAACATATTTTTTCGTTTTTTTTTTTTAAATTTTTTTTATATGCTTTCTGTGAACACCTCTTCGACTGTTGGTATGCCAGTTAATTATTTTGGTTTTTTATATGCAAATACATACAATAAGTTATTGATTATCCCTCTACGATTTGCTTGTATGTGTAGTTGTACGCACTTTACAAATCAAAGTTACATTTATAAAGTACTGGAGTCGGTTTTAGTTTGTAAGTTTATAGTTGTTTGTAAGCTCATTCAGTTATACATAAATATGTATGTATGTAGGATTGGGAAATTTGAAATAGCAACTTAAGATTCTACTAAGTACATCATAATGTGGCGTGTGTTGTGCGTGTGTGTGTGTATTATAGTATATATCCTAGGCCTTCGATATTGCTTTGCTTTTCACATTAATCTGGCCCACCTTTTTAAATCATCAAAACCCATAACCATAAGAGCAGTTAAGCAGAAGAGAGCCAGCCAAGCTTCCATTATAATTTTTGGTTTTTTTTTTCTCAAAAGTTTTCTAAGTTGATCCCATGCAACGTATTGATTGTGCCTTTAGCCTTTTCTTGTGTGTGAGTTTTTTTTTTTGTTCTTTTTCTAGGGTAGAGAACCAATTTTCATAAATAAATAATTACAATATGAATAACAGTGGTAACATGATTTCGTTTTGATTACATATTGAGATCGTTTTTAGTGTTGCCGAAATTGTGGTTTAGGGTTTTTGTGGTTTTGATGTGAAACATTTTACAACTCTTAAGGCGGGCGGAACAAAATTTTTGTTTTTTGATAAAGATACAACCTCTTATGGCCTGAAAAAAGGAACTTTACGTTCCGATTTAAGGAAAAGTCGGTTTGTAGAAGAATATTTCAGATTCTAAAGAATTCTTTAAGCCCCTTTTCATTAACCTAGGTCCATATTTGTATAAGTTATAGGCGGATTGAATTCATCTGGTCATATATGGGTACTCAAAGTAGTTATGTATAAAGGCAACTAAGGCCCTGATGTTTGAAAAGTCGGCTTGTAGAGGATTAACAAAGGTTTTAAGGAATCCATATGGTACGTCGATATTTGTCTTAGTTATAGGCAGCTTTAGGTCATTTAGTCATGTCTGGGACGTACCGATCTTTGGTAACGTCGGCTTGTAAAGGTGTATTACGGGAATCTAAAGAATCCAAAACTCTTTTATCGTTCTAATAGACACAAGAGAGCAGGCATTTAAACAAACATATTTAAATTCCCCACCATCCTAATACCTTTTTTCATTCTGGACTCATCCCATCGAGGCAGTTACCTTCTTCAAATCAAATCAATTAACATTTCTTTCGTTCTTTTCATATTACCATACAAATAACCAGCCTCCTTTGTGGTATTTAGTGCCTCTACAAGAAAACATATTCAGTTTAGCCGTTCTAATTTCATGTCAAATTTTTGAAATTCATAAGAAGCTCTAAAATTAAAAGATCCTATGACATGTCAGAGCAGGAAAACTCAATTTAAAAGTTTTGAATCAGTTTGTTTCTTCTTCAAAAGTAGAGATGAGCACACAAATCAATATTCCCATACTGAATTTTACATATTTCCTTAGTTACCGTGGGTCTGACTGCCTAACTAGGCAGAGCCTAACGCTATGAGATAAAAAGCTGCAACTTGGACAGTGGTTTCCATTAAGGGCAAAAGTGGGAGCTGTAGTCATTTTAGAAAATTCCACCAGCAATGTGGGTGGGGAAAAGGCACGGAAAAGTTGGTAAAAGGAAATATATTTATTTTATCGTCTTCCAACTCGATTTATAATCATAATAAGCGAGGATGTTAAACCAAAACTCGGTTTCTTTGAAGCTATTGAAGTTTTTCAACACAAAAATCAGTGAATGAAGAAGGAATCCGAGACGGTACCATATTCCGAAAAGAAAATATATAAACTCAGAAGGGAAACTGGATTTGAAACCGATGTTAAGGGATTCTTTGAGAAGCGGTTTTCCATAACCGACAAAGCGAAATATCGCACCGATACAGTTTCGGTTCTGATATTATTGGTTAAGTTTGATTGCTAGAGAAATATATACCCATGTGAAGTAGTGTTGGGTAGTGAGTCAACTCACTTAAATTGCTCAGTTGTTCACTTGCTTATTAACTACCCAGTCGGGTAGTTTTCATACTTCTTTTTACAAGGAAAACTCACTACATAGTTATTTTAGTATGATAGAAGTTAAAAAATCTGTATGAAATGGTCACTACATTCTTTTTACATGCGCTTAGAAGGCAAAAAGTCACGTTTACATGAAACCGTGCCTTCTCTGGGTTGTGCTTTTGGCAAGCGTAAACAATAAGAATTCTTGTTCTTTCTTCAACAAAATCACATGCTTAAATACGTTCTCAAAGCGAATGGAACTTTTCAGTTTTGGGAAATACTTCTTCGGAGAAAAAAAGGTCATGAAAGATGTGCCTTTTTTATGGTGTCAAGCCCGACTGGGTATCCTTAGGGCATTGTGATGATAAGCGATCATTCGGGCTAATTGAAATCCTTCGTTGGTTTAGAGATTTTTAATGAAAAAACAGTTGGGATTGACACACCAGCATTTCGCTTACATTTAACAAACGGACACAAGAGCATAAAATGCTTAACAATCACCGAACTGAGTAAACATGTCACTGAGCAACTCACTGAACAACTCACAGAGCAAGAGAAACTGAACAAGAGCGACTGAACAAAAATGAACAGTTCAGTGAACAACTCAATTTTGTTCACTCACTCATGAACAACCTAAGACTACCATGTGGTCTAAATATCACTTTCGACCCAAGTCGTATGGGATTTATGTCGGTTTAGGGTCGAACAAAAGCGATTTGTATTTTTATTTTCTTTTTTTCAGCTTTATAAAAGGGGTTTCTCAGCGTAAAACGATTCTAAATTTAAGATGACATACTTCAAGGGCAATTGTTAACGTACCCAAAACTGCATTTAGTATATTTGATATTCTATAAAAATTTCAAAGAACTTTTTGCATATAAGAAAATTTTTTTGGAATATTTTTTTTTTTTCGACACTCTACCACTTAGGCCTTATTCCCTGTTAACTCTGTTAATCCCTAGGGGGTCCTCAACACTGAATATCGAATACAGATCCATTTGGAATTAATATCCATCATATATCGTCATTTTTTTGTTATATCCTTTTTTCAGATCCTTTTGAGGAGTTTCAGATCCTTTGGATGAAAATCTAAGATCAATTTAATATTAAATGCATATTTTAATGTCCCAAAGAGGATAATATTAATAAACCCGTTCAAAAATCATTAACAAATATCACTTTTTATACTCTGTACCAGAGGTACAAAGAGTATATTAAGTTTGTGCAAAAGTGTCCGTCTGTCCGTCCGTCTGTCTGTCCGTGTGAACCAACAGATCTCAGAGATTGTAAGAGATAGAGGTTTGACATGTATGGAACATATGTTTCTTATATTTGCAGGCAGATCAAGTTTATTTTCAATTTTGGCCAACGCCCCCTCCCGCCCCCGCAATATCGAAAAAACGTCATATCTCCCAGAGTTTTATAGATAGAAGGTTCGAACCTTCTGGACATATTTAGTATTCGGGATTCTTTATCGATCCGCTGAAGGAATCTTAAAGATCAGATGAACGATATTCCAGTTATAAGGAAAACAAACAATTATGGGCAGCACCGGTCGCAACGATAATGGGCAGCACTTACAGGTGCACAGTATGTTATAGTCGGGCTTGACCAATCTTTTTTTTCTCTGTGTAGGAGTGGGATCTCTAGCTCGGATGTCTAGCTCAGATGTCGAAACGTGACGAAATTGTTTGAAAATTGGGAAAAGCTAAAAGTAAAAGTCTAACCTATTATAAAATCTATACTTTATTCAAACTAAGCTTTCGAATACGGAACAGAGCACGGATCTAAATTAAGTTTTCATTTATATCGCAAGCTTCTTACAAGATTTCATTTTAAGAATATGGTATAGATTGTTCATCTGATTTCTTCTTGTGTGATAGTCAGGGAATAATACCGAAACAAATTTCTGTTTCGGTCAAGGAATTTACATTTTTGAACGTTAAGGATAGGAAATAGTAATCTATAAGCCGTAACAGCAATATAGCAATCGGCCGAGATAAACACCCTGACCGTATGACACTTCTTTATATGTGCAACTTCTAAAGAAGTTATGGTATGTGCCGCCTAAGCGGGTCTAACTGTCTGCTAATAAGACGTTGACCCGCCAGTGTCCCTACCAGAAGCGATATGTGTTTGCTTATGTAACATAAAAGTGTGTTGGTATTTATCAAGGATTAAAACCGAAAAGATTTAGGTATCAGTCGGCTTGTTTATCTCGGGCCATAGGTATATTTCTGTTACGGTTTACATAGATTACTATTATATGTATCCTAAAAAATTGATTTCAGCCAATATAAATGCCCTGACCGAAACCATAATTTGTTTCGGTTTGCATCCCTGGTATTTATTAGTCTTAGGGCCGATTTCCAATCTTCTAAATAGCCCTATCTGTCACATAAACTTACAAATAACAGAGTAAATTCAGGGCTTATCTGTCACATATCAACTATCTAGAAGATGTGAAATCGGGCCTTAATGGACTAAAAAACAAGGTTTCAGTAAGGAACAGAATACCGAAACAAACAATTCAATTTATATAGTATTAACTTGTCATTCCTAGCAGGATTTAGTATATTAAACATGCAAAAATAAATTCAGTTTTCAGTACAAATTGACATGTTTCTGATCTTTTCGCAAACTTAACAAAATCTACCTGGAAACAATAAGTTTCCCCGTTTCATTTAGCAAACTTTTTAAGTATGTGTTGCTGACTTTTCTTGTCTTTCCGCAAACCTTAAACAAATGTTGCTGGCAACAAGACTGCTGGCAGCATAGTTGCTGTCAACAGGTTGCCAACAAAGTTGCTGGCAACAATGTTGCAATGTTTCACATCAATTCCTCGTGAGCCACCTTACATTCTCGTAATGGTTTTTTTTCATAGTACTTAACATCTGTTTTATTCCTTTATAATATGCAGGTTTTGCCAGCTTCTCTTTCACTTTTGTGTGTTTTTTGTTTTGTTTTCTTTTCGTATATTAGACTAGTACATTGATTGGGTTTTGTTTTACTTTATTTTATAAATAAATTAGCTTTTGTTTATGCATATGTGTACGTTTACGTTTCATATATATGTTTTTGTGTGTGTGTGTAAGTATCTTCTTGTAGATATAAACTCTTTTTTTCTTTTGCTGGTTTGATGTGTTCATTTGCGCTTATTTTGATATAATCGTGGCGGCGGCCTTTGATTCGGTGTAAATAGGTTTCTCTTGCCACTAATATGTAAGTATTTTGTATATATATATATATTGTGCTAAATTATGCATAAATCATTGAATAACAAGAAAATGAATAAAACAAAAACTTAAACTAGGTCACCTTAACACAACGAAAGGATTTTTAGTTAGTTAGGTTCACCACTTGCTCTGGTTGTGTTGGGTTGGGATTTAAATACATTAAAATTACAATTGCTAATACATACATACAATTCTTATCATGATCAGATTATTAATATTATATAGTATAATTTCATTAATTTACTTTCTTGCCTAACAAATTATGTCCTTGTGAGTGTGCGTGTGGGTGTGTGAGTTTGGTATTTGTGCTGGTATTGGTATTACTTCTGTATTGTTTCGTTCACTGCATCAAACTTTTGGTGGTAAATCATAAAGTGCACATTTAGTTGTTGTGGTTGTAGCCGTTGTTGTTGTTGTTGTTGTGGTAGTTCAGACTTTTTATCGCGTATCGGTGATATTATTTTTACTGCCGAATATCTTCACCAGCTGTGACTCATAGTCATCAATGCTGCGCTTCATAATATCCATGCAGGGTCCCAGCAAACGCTCAAACGCTCTAACATCCAGGACTAAAAGGAGTAGAGAGATGGTAATCAATTAGTTGGCCAGCTCAGGCTTAACATTTTCACACATACTTAGCATGCTTAGGTTAGTTAAACTATAAGATTAGTTCCGAATCCCAAATGAAATTGATATCACACCACAGGCGCCCACTAAAATTCTTACCAATTCTGTCTGTGTCAGCTTCAGACATTTGGACTTGTGTGGATCAAACGGGGGTGGGTATGAGTGCTTGCTGTGAGGGTGGGTGGGTGTGTGTGTGTGAATGTAAAACAAAAACAACTTCCTTTGCTTGAAACTAGTCTGGAATATCTTTTAATTTGTACAATAAATTTAAAAATGAAATGAAATTCTTGCTCTCGTTTGGTTCGTTCACAAACTGGTGTTGCGTCTGGCCATATCCGTGAACATTTGCTCATAGATCACTATATTACGCTTCAGCACATCGGTTAGGAAGCCCAGGATGCGTTCAAAGGCATCTGTGTCTAAGACTGGACGGAAGTTCAATTAAATTTTGGTATATAAACTAAACTACAGCAATTGCAGGTCATCAAAGTAGGCACGCAGATCACGCTCCAGGTAGCGATAGTCACGTATGCCGCGCTGGAGCAGCCCACTACAGCGTCCCAACAGACGTTCAAAGCAAACTACATCCAAAACTAAGTACACACACACACACAATACACACACATGAGAACAACGGGAACAACCAACAATAAACAAAAACAAAACAAAAAGCATTAAAAAAGCACAATTACAAGATTAGGGCCAGCCCCCGGGAGGCAACTAAAACGTTTAACATGTCGCCGGATTATGGCGTCTCAACACTTACATGCAAGTTTAACCTGACCGCCTTGGGCGTAGACGGAAGCAGCACGTGGTCGATGTGTCACCAGCGCCAGTTCACCAAAGTACTGACCCTTGCCCAATTGCGAAATTTCAATTTCCGTATCTTCCTGATCCATGCGAACCGAAACGGTGCCCTCCTCAATGAAGTACATGCCATCGGCAGCGTCGCCTAGAACAAGGTGATGTTAAGGTGTGTAAACTGAGTTGATTTGAGCAACTTACCCTGCTTGATAATACGTTCACCATTCTCATAGGCCTTAGAGACCAAAGCATCGGCCAGATTCATGCGTTCATAGTTCTGATTGCAGGAAAGAAAGATTATAAAAGGTCAAACTGAGCAGTTTTCAACAATCTCACCTGCAAGGCCTTAAGCATGGGAACACTGTTTAACAACTCCTCGTACATTTTTCGCTTCTTGAATGCAGACTTCAGCAGAATACGTCGGAATGTCTGGCGATCCATGGCCCAGAGTAAGCCATTTGATTCCGCTTGAACAGTGGCCGCTCTAAGGGGAAAAATCAATATCAGTTAGGGCATTCTCCTCCTTCATATCCAAACACATAAATTGTGAATTAACACCTTGCCATCAATTCAGATGGCGTGCACAATGGCAAATAGCACCTCACATACCTGGGCATATTGTAGAGCAGCGCTAATTCACCAAATAATCCCGTATGATTGTAGGTGTTAACATGTTTGTCATTAATATAGACTTTATAGACGCCACTGAAAGAGAGAGATTAAAATGAATGCAAATGAATTTCAATTAATTAAGCAAAGGGATTACAATTACAACAAGGACGCATGGCTTCCTTTTACTTACGATTCAATAACATAAAAGTTATCCCCATCATCGCCCTGACGTATTATATAATCGCCTGGCTGCACTTTTCGCTCAAACATGGCATCCAGCACTTGATTCATCTGCGACGGAAGAGGGGGGAGAGAACAAGTATTTAGTACGAAGCAAAAATCTCATCTAGCCACACAACCGCAAGCAGGCAGGCACATTGCGTGTGTTTTTGGGTTAGCCAGCAACAATTTTGTTGACTCTCCTCATACCTGTTCCTTTTCCAGTGAACGGAATAGCAGTACATTCTTCACCGACTCAACGAGTCGGGCACGCTGTTCATCTGTTTTGGGGAATATGGCAGTGGCGCCCTCATCATCGTCATCCGCCTCAGGATCATAGGCCTCGGCGAAGACTGATTTGCGGCGTGAGCTTTGTATTATTGGTGGTTCTGTAAAAAGGAAAATTATTTGATACATTTTATGTGCCAGATGTTAGAATATTTTATTCATTTGAAGCTCTGCAGCTGTGCCAAAAGGAAAGAAAACATTTTAAAGCAGCTTGCTATGCTATGCCGAAGTTCTGATACCCTTACAAGTGCTCATTCTAATTAATTTTTTTAATATATTTTAACAAGGGCTTCAAAAGGGATCTGAAATCTAACCCTTTCTTAGATCGGTTCGGCTCAGAGTTGGGGACTATCGAACCGAACCGCTTTTAGTGGAAGGCAACATGTTTGCCTTAACAATTTTTAACAGCTTGGAAAAAATTGGGATAAAGCTAAAAAAAACCTGATAGAAACATTCAATATAGCAAAATCCAATAGTTCTATTTTCGGTCAGTACCTTACTAAGCAGTTACCGCACTGTCCTGATTACTACCTTCAGAACTTTCGTTTTGTATGTTGTAAAATGGAGAATCACACCTTAAAGACTCACGTAGAAGAGTTTACATTAGGCGCACTGTCGTCTTTACAGTTTCGAAGACATCAAAATCAGGGCTGCCAACCCGACCACTTTTTTCGAAGCTCCGGTTTGCAGGCTAAAACCTAAATTTACCAATGGTTAATATTCGGAAATTTGAGGTTTGAGGTTTTTGAGCGAAGGCTTTGGTTGACACCTCTTGGTTCAGCCCAAGCTCTACACAATGTTAACCAAGAAAAAGAGAAAAAAGGTTGTTTATAATCAATTTAGTGCCGATTTCTTATTTTCTAAATCAGCGGTGGGCCCGAAATTTTAGTTTGGGAGCAGTCCCACAACAACAACAGAGAACAAACAAGTAAGAAAGTCGGTCAAGCCCGACTATAATATACCCTGTACCCCCAAATGTTTCTGTAAAGGTGTGTAAAGTGAAGCTTTCGTCCCATACATATCGAACCTTTCTTACAATCTTTGAGATCTGTTTGTTCATACGGACAGACGGACGGACGGAAATGACTAAATCGACTCGGCTGTTGATGCTGATCAAGAATATATATATACTTTATAGGGTCGAAGATGCTTCTGGCTGTTACAAACTTTATATTCTCTGTGTACCTTTTGTACAGAGTATACCAATCCTTATAAGCGAGGCTCGAGTCAAACTTCGAAGCGACGCAATTCCACTTGATTCCGACGACTGCTTGTGCGTCTTGGCGCGTGGAAGGGAGGCAATTTTGTATTCGTCTGAGTTGCCAAATATAACTCTCGGAGCAATAGGAGCAAGGGAGTGCCCGTCGTTGTTCTAAACAGCTGCTTTTTGTCACATAAACTTTCAATTTACTCTGCTACTTGTAAATTTATGTAACAGAGCTGCCCGCGCATGAGGCGCATGTGTTGTTTCGCTTAACGAAATGCCGAGCGTATGCAACTCAAGCATTATGATATTGGAACAACAACTTCGAATGTGTCTCTCTTCTTCTGCGGTGCAAAAGACAAATTTTAGTTGGTAAGTAAGATTTCTTAGCAAAAATGAAATCTAAGGAAATATCAGATCTGTTTTATTTAAAATAAAGAATTCCTTCGATTATTAAGATAAATTGTCTTTGTTGTGATAGTCTCGACTTAGACAATTAAGCAATCTTCGTGAAGAATTTTCAGAAGGCGAGCCAATCAAGCGATTTTCTATTACCATTCCACATAAAGAAATCTTTTCTATGTTTGCAACATCAAGTAAATCCCCGACTTGCTATAAAAACTAACAATACTTGATCCCAAATGGAAAAACCTTTCAGTCAGATAATATTGCTCGAAATTCTATGTGAAGCTAAGAATATGTATCAATAAAAACCCAAGAAGGTCCAAAGCAAGTGTAGAAAAGAGCTGTAGGAACTCAACACTAAGCACTAGCAAATAGAATATTCTTGCTGAACCATTTGACTGGCCCTTAAGTGTTCATATTGATGAGAGAGTGAAGACGGTTTAGGCCAAGCCCACAAA
The DNA here is from genome assembly GCA_018904265.1 of Lordiphosa collinella. Lineage (NCBI taxonomy): Eukaryota > Metazoa > Arthropoda > Insecta > Diptera > Drosophilidae > Lordiphosa > Lordiphosa collinella. The sequence continues at coordinate 184,856 of JAEIFV010000370.1, forward strand.
ATTTTCTAAAACTCTGCAGATGATTCGCGGTCCAGAGGTTCAAATCCATCGGGAAGTTTCCTGAACGGAGTCTCAGCTTGTTCGAGAGAAAAGGGCTTCAGAGAATTTATGGATCTCTAAAAGTTGGCGGTCAATTCTATGTAGACATTAACTTAGACCGAAACTAAGATAGGAAGTGATCTTCCTGGTAGATATTGAGGCGCTTGAGGTGACCAACTAGTGCCAGGCCGCACAATACTGAGGCGAGGGGCGGGCAATAATTGCAGTGGCCGAGACCGTCAAGCGGTTGTGATTGAAATAGCGGGCCATATAAGAAAGAAGAAGAAATGGAAATAGCGAATTGCTTGGCTTTATTTTTGTTAAGAAGGATGCGCCACATTTACCAAGGATTATCATGAGTCAATCTTTAGTCCAATGGACCATCATATTAACTATACAAAAAAAAAATAACAGGTTCTTTAATATCCAATTGAACTATCCTTTTGAATATTTTCCCCTACGTTGGGTAAAAATCTAAGATCAATTTAACATATTGTAATGTTCAAAAAGAGGATAATAATTAACATCTAGTCGAAATGGATTTCAAAATGATCCATTGGATCATCAACAATTACCCTTTTTTTCTGTGTAGTGATATCCTTCATAAGGAATTTTTCGACAGATTTGAAAAGTTGGTCATGAATTTAAAAGTTTCGGTTTTGAGGTCCAGTTTAAGAGTCTTAAAAGACCCAACCCGAAATGATTTAAGCGGATGACTTTCTGGACCTGTTTGCAGCATTCAATGGGTAATATTTTTCTATCTAGAAACACAACAAAAACAGAAACTTTTCATTCGATGCTTTGCAAATCTCTGGCCTAGCTGAATATACCCATTTCACTTTGGTTGAGATTTGCTAAAAATAAAGAATTTCGCTTGCAAATGTTTTTTTTTTTTGCCCACTCAGCAGGAGATGCATTGGCATTTGTTATAAATGCTTGCATTGGCACTTAAATGGCTCAAATGGCCACTGTGTATGGCAGCTTTTGAAGAGTTGGCTATTCGCTTGGTTGATACACAAACAAAATGTTTGCAATTTATCATCCGAAAAGCACTTCAAAAGCCAGACAGGACAGACAAACTAAACCACTAAACCAATTGCAGTAATTATTCATTTCGCTTGACCTGAACACATGAGCAAATGAACGCATCCGTTGTACCCCTCCTAATCCTCCTCCTTCCACACTTAACCAAATGTTGAGCTTGTTTTTTGGATAGGTTGTTATTGCTTACCAGCCAATAAATTGCCAGACACTTGTGTAGACATTGCAATTGATTGTTGTTGTTGTTGTTTTGGTTTGTTTTTTAGTGCGTGTATTTCAAGATTTTTCCAGTTGCAAAAAACGAGTTTAACTTTAAAATCAAATGAAATTTATGTAACTCAAGGTGAGATATTTAAGCTTGCCCGTCACACGCGGCGTATGCGTAATAAATATTTATACACTTGACTTGACTTGGAAGCCTTCGCCATATTTGATGATTTAGTTTTGTTCTTTCAAGTAGCCAAGGAGAGCGACAGTTTATTGATGCATTCACGCACACTACACACACACACGCACACAATCTCAGCTGCACGTCTCACTGTTAACTACAAGTACACACTTATTTAAGTGTGTCTGCATTGTGCCCCACTGCGGCAACAACCACCCACATCCGGTCAAAAAGCTGTGGCCAGCTATTTCTACTCAATCTCAACCTAAGTCTCTATTTCTGCTTCTTGCTTTCAGCTTGGGGGACACATTTGATTTGATTTAAAGCGGAAGTTTTGCTGTTACTGTTTTGTGGTTGAGATTTCTGGCAAATTTAATTGAATTCAAGCGGACACTGAGGACAGTTTTCTGCTATTGAAAGTTGAAAAGTCAAAAGTTTATTTCTAGGGAAAACTTGATTGGTTATCAAAGCAGATATCTCATAGCTTATGTTTTTGTCTGGAATCCTTCTCAATCTCAAAACTATTCCAAGAAATTAGAAAATTGTTGGAGCTTGAAACTAGCTACTAACCTCTGGCATGTAAATTATGTTCAATCGTTTTTGCAGCAATTTTGAAGTTTTAAAGTCTAGGAAATATGTTTGCCACAACCTACTGATGAATGTGCTACACATACTTTACACTCAAGGTCAAAGAAGAAAACCTGCCCGGATGGTCAGCAGCTCTAAATGCGCTTGAAGTACTGAGCGAATGTCGTTTATCTGAAGGAAACGAGTCTGAGGACACGTATGACGCATACCATGACTTCTGTAGTTAGAGCTTGTAAGTGCAATTAAGGCACCTTCTCTGTTATATGAGTAGAAGTAAGTAAAGTAAAATGGCTTGTCACGTTGACACAGCCCCAAAGGGCCAAAGCCGAGCTTCTCTCAATCTCTTGGCTTGTGCGCTTCTAATTTTCGCACAAGAGAAAGGGACCTACAGTTTAACGCCGAATCCGAACGGCAGCTTGAAAAGCTTTTCATGGCTAATTACTACAAAGCTGGCGCCAACAGCAGAGAGGCGTGACCGGGTGTAAAGTTTATTCAAAGAAAAAACTTTTCATTGGATGTTCCGAGGCGGGATCGAACCCACGACCTCTTGCACAGCGGTTGCGCACACTAGCCGCTGCGCCACCCGGTTTACTTTTTAGAATCTTCGGCTCAAGAACCATTGTTTTGTAGAATTGCTAATGTCAGTCCAAAATAAAGGGTGATTTTTTAGCTATTATCTTTTTGGCAACACTGGTTTAAACAGCTCACGCACGTTTCCTGTTTTGTTTCACTGTCAAACATCTTCAATTTGGTCTATAATTTAACCATGAATCGTCTTACAAACGAACAACGCTTGCAAATTATTGAATTTTATTATCAAAATGCGTGCTCTGTTAAGAAAGTTCATCGCGCGCTTCTTCCATTTTATGGTCAGTTTAATCGACCCACTGAAGCGGCTATTCGGGCTATTGTGACTAAATTTTGCACCAAATTTACATTGTTGGACATTAAACCACCAACACGCTTACGTAGAGTGCGAACTGAGGAAAATATCGCAGCTGTATCGTCCAGTGTTAATGATGACCATCAATTATCGATTCGTCGCCGTTCGCAGCAATTGGGCCTCTGTTACTCAACAACGTGGAAAATTTTGCGGAAGGATTTAGGTGTGAAGCCTTTCAAAATACAGCTGGTGCAAGAATTGAAGCCGAACGACCTACCGCAACGTAGAATTTTTGGTGAATGGGCTCTTGGAAAGTTGGCCGAAGATCCACTTTTTTACCGAAAAATTGTGTTCAGCGACGAAGCTCATTTTTGGCTCAATGGGTACGTAAATAAGCAGAATTGTCGATTTTGGAGTGAATATCAGCCAGAAGCATTGCAAGAGCTACCAATGCATCCAGAAAAAGTCACAGTTTGGTGCGGTTTATGGGCTGGTGGCATCATTGGACCGTACTTCTTCAAAGATGATGCGAATCGTAACGTAACTGTGAATGGTGAGCGCTACCGTGAGATGATATCCAACTTTTTTTTGCCCAAAATGCAAGAGCTTGACTTGCATGACATGTGGTTTCAACAAGACGGTGCCACATGCCACACAGCACGCGCAACAATGGACTTATTGAGAGGCGAGTTCGGTGAACATTTTATTTCACGTTCGGGACCGGTCAATTGGCCGCCTAGATCGTGCGATTTAACGCCTTTAGACTATTTTTTGTGGGGCTATGTTAAAGCTCATGTCTATACAGACAAGCCCGCTTCAATTGACGCATTGGAAGACAACATTGAAGCAGTTATTCGTGAGATACCGGCCGAAATGTTGGAAAGAGTATGCCAAAATTGGACTAAGCATGAAATAATCTTCAAACATTAAGTTATATGGACCGTACTATCGATTCAAATAAAGATTTCATGCATTTTCTCTGAATTTTATGTGTTTTTTTTTTTTAAACTTTCCTATAGCTCTTAAAAAATCACCCTTTACAAACGCTTTATGGAGAGGTTAATTTCCAAAATATCCGGCTCGAAGGACCAATCTTTTTTAGGGTGCAAGAAGGTCGGTTCCAAATATAAACGCTTTTTAGAATAAGTTATTTGTCTGAATATTCTGCTCGAAGACTAATACGAGTGATTTATTTAGAGGTTAATTTATGTAGCGGGTAACGCTTGTTAGAAGGAATGAGCCTGGCACAGGACAAAGTAACTTTAGGTTAGAGCGAGTTCTTGTCTGTGTAAGGGCGTTTGACATAGTTCTTCACCCTGTACATTCTCCAATTAAACATTCTCAAACTTTTTAGTAGCTTAGGAGGTCTATGGACTTAGCACTTTTAAGGCGTTTTACCCAGTATTGGTAGACTGAAAGCGATGCCGAATGACTCACATAAGCTTAAAATATGATTTCATGGCTTGCGGTAGCATTTTTGATAGCTCGGTTAAAACAGTGGGAAGAAAATCTCTCTCAGTAACACCGCCTTAGGCCCAATTACATGTTTCAAGCAAATCTGCAAAGAGAGAACAGTTGCAGATCTGCAGTCGTTGAACAAATTAAACTGAAGCTAGAACCGTAAGATATTTGAAAAAGCTTTTTAAGTACAGTCTCCTAGTATTAAATCTAAGTACCGAAAATTGTGGAAACGTCTTTTAGTACTAAGCAAGCCACCAGATATAAAGCTAATTCGTCTCAAGATCAAAATTACAGAATCTTCCAAAATTTGCCTTTAGGATGCGTTTCAAACATGCCATAGCAAAGGCAGTTGCAAAGTTTAAGGAGTGTAAAGCGAAGTCAGCTGATGATAGCTTTCTGTGGAATCTTTGTGGTTTCTGGATTATTTATTCAGTTGGTTGTAAAACAAATAAAAATGTCTTTTATTTTTGGCATCCAACTGACAATAATTTAAGCTGAGACCCCAAACTATTTCAATTAAATAAGCTGGGTATATTACACACACAAATACACAAGTAAACGCACACACACACACGAGTTAGAAAATTTAATTAAGAATGGCAAATAAAAGTTGCCTGCATTAATTTCATTAGCGGAATGAGACGACGAGGACGTTGATGACAGCCAACTGAAACTGACTGTGAGTATAAGTGAATGAAAAACTGACAGACAAACTGACGGACTGACACTTTAGTGCGAACGGAGTGACGTCTGGTAAGCGACTAAAACTGCCAATGGAGCCACAGCAGCCACAACACATCCAGCACCAGCACCAGCAGCAGCAGGAAAACTCTGGTGACAGAAAACATCAAAACCAAAGCGGAAATAGTGCCTGTAAGTAGGCAACCCACAGCAGGCTATGAAAGCCACGCGCTGTCTGTTCTATGTATAAATAGCAAACACTTCGCTTTGTCTTGATTAACATGAATGAGCAGTATTTCTTTCATTTCTTTTTTGTTGAGCGCAACAGGAGCAGAGCGAACAGCGAGACAGCACGATGATGCCCAGCAATTTCCGTTCAGCAAAAAGTCCTTCTACAAACGCCGCTGGCATGTCAATAATGTTGAAATGTAACTCAGGGGCTGGCGCCCTGCCCTGCCATGCCCTTTGTGCCTGATGAAGCGTAAGTGAGCGGGCGAGCATGGCTCAGTGGGCTTTGTCTTTGTGTGCTCTCTTGCTGGCGCTATGTGGGGCCAACATAAGCGTTAATAAAATGTACAACATGCCCAACACACACACACACACACACACATACAGTATCTCACCTTATTAAGCCTCATTTTTGGCACCCACAAAAAAGTTGTGCCGCCCCCCACACGGCGTATGCTTGTTGTTTAAATGAATTTCATTTCAGCTTAAAGTAGGAACCTGTTTTAAACTCTGCAGGCAAAGTCCTTACACTCGTAAAAAAATCAGCATGGAGGGGTTAAAATCAATTTTAAAATCACTTCATTAAAACATATTAACATAAACTAATTAATTTGCAAAATAGTTAAGAACTAAGTGCAAACCAATTAGTTTTAACTGACAAGGCTAAAAGCTCTCAACAATTACACTCATAATTTATGAATGCGTTCGAGGAAAACAGGAATATCCACTTTTCTCATAAAAAGTTTGAAGTTTTCAGTAGTTATGGTCACACTAAACTAAGTACTTGTTAAGGAAAATGCTTAAAAAGACAGCTTGGTCACACTAATCGTCAGAGATCATGAAATAAAGAAGACTTTTGGTAACAATCAAGGCAAAGAACTGTTCAAATACGTTAAAAATATAGAAAAATATAAAATTTGCAATTCCCAACCGCCTCTAGCCGCTGAAATTGCACTGGAATATGAAAAAAGAGCTGCTATGAAAAGTTTTACGAGCTTTGAAAACAATTATTGGCAAATTGACGCTGTGTTGAGCTGTTATTTTTTCAAGTGTTTCCTTAAATAGACATCAAAGCATAAAAATACAGACAGAAATCGATGAAGTGAGAGAGGGGCAGACACTCCATATATATATATATTTATAGGGAGCAGCTATTTGCGTGGCACTTTGAGCTGGGGCTTTTAAGGGCTTCACTGAACAGAGCAGAGGGGTTTGAGGTGCGGTGAAGTTGTAGTCAGACAAAAGCCGTAGCTCCAATTAAATGTCAGGCAAACTAACTATGTAGAATGGCAACCGTATTTATCCTCTCGAGCTGTGTGCGCAATTAATAGAAATTTAATGACAGACACAGGCTAAAGCCAGGAGCAGTGGCAGCAGCAGCCCCCAGTCCATGCACATGGCATCCCTTGAGGGTTGCGTGTTTGATTAACCGGAAGATAAACACGCAAAAGGAAGCTGTTGTGCACAATGCAGGGAGAGAGAGAGAGCGAAAGCTTTATCATCATTATTATTTAATTTGCTGCAAAGATTTATGGCCAAATGCGTGACCAACAGGAGTGAGCATCAACATCATCAGCCTGTGCTAATTGTCTGTCACACGTGCGAAAACTTTTCACTTTCAAGAAAAATGTAAACTTTTCACATAATTGGAATTTAGAGTTTGGCCAAACTTGACACGCTAAACCCGAAGCCTTTACTCTGACGTCACAGCCAAAGAAGCATTTGCTGTTTTACTAGTAGTTGTAGTTGTAAAATAGTTCAGGCAAATTGCATGACGGAAATGACTAAAATAAAGCTGAACTATAAATAAACAGAACACAGCAAAAGCCAAAGGAATGCTCGCTAACTAACGCAGGACTCCCTGCTAGATGACAGGACACGCCATGTATAGTTGAGGAAATGTGGCAACTGAAAATGCCATAATCGATTTGTGTGTTGTAAAAAGAAAACCATAATTTAATTTCAAATCAAGCAAATTTGTATATACCCATCAGTGGATCAGATTTAATCAAAGGGCAGACTATAAATGCGCAGCCAAATGTCGAAACATTGTCAGCTTTTTGGCAATATTTGACATAAAATGTCATTTGATGCTGTCACTTGATTTTGCAAATGTTCAAAATTACTTGGTCTTAATAGATGTCAAATTTCCCTTTTGATAGAAACCTGAAATCGTTAATAGTCGTTGATTAATATTTTCACAACACACTTCAAAGACATCAAAAATAAAGTAAAATCGGCTATGCGCAAATAAGCATAAAGCTCTGATCTGTCTAAAACCTGAGGTCGGAAATAACCTTTATCAAATATTTTCACATAGGACCGCACAAATCAAAGACAGCAATAATGAAGTAAAATCGGCTTTTTCTTTAAATAAGCGAAAAACTCTAATCTGTTACCTGGGATCTTAAATAAGCTTTAACAAATATTTTCACACAGAACCGAACACATCAAAGACAGAAAAAAAGGAAAGCGTAAGTTAAAGTTGGCCCTGTCCGACATCGAAATTCTCGTTACTCAGGTAAATTAATGGTTAGCCTTCCCTTAAGTTAATAAACAGAGCATTAACATGAATGTTAACAAATCAACATGACGCTATCAAACAGCGCATGCTGCTCCGAAAAGTATGCAACGTTTTCAATAACTATATAACTCTGCCATTTATTATCCTATCTTTTTCAAATCAAATCTAAAAATTCTGGTAGTTATTCATTATTCAATTTAGCAAAATCGGATTCGCTCAAATGTGCAAAGGCGCTATAGTCTTTTTTATAGATTTAGTTGAACACCCAAATATTGTTTGCATTTTAAAAAGCAAAGGAGTTTTTTAGTTATTGTTGTGGTGTAGCATGAACGTTGGAGCACACACAAGAATTGTAAATTTGAAGCCGGCAGCGTCTGTGCGTCTATCTCTCTGTCGCTATTCCTTTTATTCCCTTCTTCGACAGAAAAATATTTGAAATTTTCCGGAAAAGAAGAGGCAAGTACGCGATGTAAACTAAAAAAACCGTCTGAAAAAAAAAAAAAATTTGGCCTTAAACAGCAGCACAAAGGGCCAAGGCCGAGCTTCTCTCGAATTCTAATTTTCGAACAAGACAAAGGGACCTACAGCTTAACGCCGAATCAGAACGGCAAAGTTTGAGAAAGATATTAAAAAATATCCATTGGATGATTTCCCATTGGATAATATCCATCGGAGACATATCCAGTCCAAATGGATCTTTTTTTAAATTTTTTGTCCTGTGCAGGTGAAGGTGATTGGGTGTGTAAGTTTTTAAAGAATAAACTTTTTCATTAGATGGCCCAAGGCAGGATCGAACCCACGACCTCTTGTGCAGCTGGCACACACACTACCCGCTGTAACACAGCCGGGTCATATTTAACCAAACGAAATGTTCCTGCAGTCTTTTCCCTAACTTAATTCTTCACAACATCATTAAGGGCAGAGCTCAGAGAAGCTCAATTTCTGCCGACGTCTCTGCTCACACTGCAGACCTCTGGGTTATAGCCTACTTCAAAGACGGTTGCCTTTGCCAAGTGCAAAATTTTTTTTTTGGGTTTACAAAAGAACCCCAAACATTGGGAAAACTTGATTCTTCATTCTAAAATCGAACTCACCATCACCATCCTGTGAATTGAGGCTCAGTTGATCATCGGTATTGAAATCCGCATTGGCTGTGATCGGACGATTTGCCTGAAGTTTGCCAAAATATTCGACAGCATAGTCAATGACATCTGGTGGCTGTTCAACCAGATACGAAATGGAGAATTGCAATAGAACCTCTTTCAGTTCCTCGGGCACTTGAATGCGCCGACTGGAATCGCTTGACATTGTATTTGTGCTGCAAAGATAAAGAAATAAATCGAATTGTTATTATTTTTAGTGTCAAGTGTCATTTTGGAACTCTGTGCCAGAGTTTGTGATTACAAAATCAATTTACGACTAATTGAAAAGTGACCAACTGAGTTGTTTGCTAGCTCTGGCACTGTGGTTGAGATTTGTGTGTATATAATACAGCTGCAATGCCACACCAACAGCCAGCCAGTTGGTGCTCGTAATTTGTCAACGCATGCAATTTGACCTTAGGGGCCAGAGCAGGCGGGACCCAGACCCTGGTGCACAGGTAACCGCCTGCCATTGCTGTCACTTGCTGCTGCTGCTGCTGTCTGCTGGCGGTGGTCATTTAGTCGGCAATTAGCCGCTGTCCCATGCCCGAGGGAGCCATCATCACCATCAACTCGGGGCGCGTGATTCAACATTGCACAATTTCAGATTTGGACTCGTTGGCTTGTTCATTGGAAGCGGCGAACGTGAGCTTCATGTTAATTTTTAGCCGGGCGCCAAACGAGCCGTACAGCAAATATAATTTACGAGTAAGTTCAATTTTATTTTAGAGGAAAGAAAAAAAACGCGCTCATATATTTTATGCATTTTGTGAGTCGTTGTTTTAGTCAACAAGTTGGTTATAAAAAGTGTTTGACTGGGAAAGGCGAAGCTTTGGCATTTTATTAACTGGAATTTTAGCTTACAAGTTTCGACTTGCCCGATGGGGTTTCAGTATTTCTGGTTGATACTGATATGATTTATGATGATCATGGTTTATGATTTATCTGAAAGAGGCAGCAGCAGTAAAGCAGTCTCTACTATCTTTCTGAGAATTGCTTGTGACCATAAAGCTCTCTTCCATTTCCACTTCAAATAATGAAGAAAGTTTTGCACTTGAATAAAGCTCATGAATACATGCTGCTGAGCTACTGCTGCCTCTGAGGTAATTAATACATGATGCTGCCTCTTTGAGGTCGTTTTTAAATGATGCTGAGCTGCTGAACTTCTAAACACCCACATGCTGTTACTGCCTCTTTGAATCAAATCTGCACGGAAAGTAATTCGCAACGCAATTTATGTTCTCGGATGCCGAAAATCTGTCAAATCTCAACCCCTACTAAAGCGCAATATTTTCATGGACTTTTGAAATTACGATTAGTTTAAAAAAATGTCAAAAAACTCATTTCTTTTCTTGGATCGCCCTTAGTTCCGCCATATTTCAACGCTTAAAGCGTGTAATTAAGGATAAAGTACCGAATTTTGCTGAAATCTGTTTTGGAAAGTGGTTTTTTTTCAGTCCGAAAAGTTGCAAAATCACATTTTTGTTCAAGGATCTAATACCTTTCTTAAGTATAAAGTCCCAGTTTGCCCTCAATTCTGCGCGGAAAGGTACTTTTACGAAGTTTCAAATGTAAAGCAGTCTGAAAATGTTTCAAAAACTCCATTATTTCCTTGGATCGCACTTAATTTCACCCTTATTCCTTGAGTATGTCATCGCAACTTACCCTGAAATTTGCGGCAAATCCAAAAAGATGTCAAAACCTTCTTTTGGTTCTAGGATAGCCCCTAATCCCACCGAATCTTAATCCTTTAAACTCATTCTGAAGTCTAAGATTCAGATATATCCTTAAAACTGTTCAGAAAATAATTTTCTTGGACTTTTAAAGCTGCAGAAGTTTAGAAAATTTAAAATCTAGTAGTCCCATACTATTTGATGTAAAATAAAGTTAGGTCCGTTGGGGTCGAGAACATATCGTAGTAGTATTGCTTTTTAGAGGTATTACACCCCGGGTTTTTGTTTGAACCAACTCTATTTGGTCTAGCTAATCCTTAAAATATTAAAACTATCTTAGAGAAAGCTGTTTCATACCGAAAAACTTTTTACAATGTTGAAGCTGACCTATAGCGTCTTTTCCCCGAATTTTTGCTTCAATATTTGAATTATAATGATTTCTAAAGTGAATATGTGACTTTTCGAAATTGAGTTCCTAGAGAACATTTGAATAGTCGGATGTGCTGGCTTCGTCCATAATGATATCACTTTAAAAGCTTTTCTATTGTCTTAAGTTGGATTAAGGTGAAGAAGCTCGACAGACGAATGAAAATATCGTCTCGTAAACATTATGAGTTACAAAAGCAAACCTTCCAAAGAAGGAATGTTGAAAGGTCTTATCAGATTTCAATATCCCCACAACCGATGCTCTTTACACTGACACCCCAATTCGCGGGGCATAACTCCCACGCCTTCTGAAACAGGAGAGATCACTCTCTCAAATTAATTTATTTTTTACACTACGAATTTTTTTTGAATCCGCCATTTTGTCGAAAAATCCAATTAATTGAGGTCGCCGAGAATTACATCTGTACTGATTAGACTTATTGTTTTCGCTCGGACCAACCGCTGACGAACCCCCTCTTTTTTGACGGTTTCATAAATCCGACTTTGATAAGGACTTATCGTAGCAATTCGATTAAAATTCCAAAAATTTGCATGTCTTGAGACTCGCCAGTGAACTAAACCAAACCGAACCGTTTTCATTTGTGGTTTTCGGTTCGGTTCAATGTTTTCAAAGGGACGCCGGTTCGGTTTGCGGTTCGGTTTATTAGCTGGAATTAGCGGTTCGGTTCGGTTCAGAACCGGTTTGCATCCCTGCTGCCTTTTTGAGGTAGTTCTTGAGGGCTGCTGTGTTACTGCTGCCTTTTTGATGTAGTTCTTACACGCCGCTGAGCTACTGCTGCCTTTTTGAGGTAGTTCTTAAGGGCCGCTGAGCAACTGCTGTCTTCTTGAGGTTGTTCTTAAGTGCTGCTGTCTTTTAGAGGTAGTTCTTACATAAAGCTGAGCTACTGCTGACTTTTTGATATAGTTCTTCCATGCCGCTGTGCTACTGCTGCCTTTTTGAGGTTGTTCTTACATACAGCTGAGCTACTGCTGCCTTTTTGATGTAGTTCTTGCACGCCGCTGAGCTACTGCTGCCTTTTTGAGGCAGTTCCTACATGTTGCTGAGCTGCTGCTGCCTTTTTGAGTCAGTTTATACATGCTGCTGAGCTGCTATTGCATTTTTTTGTGGTAGTTCTAAAGGGCCGCTAAGCTTCTGCTGACTTTTTGAGATAGTTCTTACAAAGCTGCTGCCTTTTTGAGGTAGTTTCTAAATGCTACTGAGCTGTTGCTGCCTTTTTGTGTTAGGTTTTTACAGGCAGCTGATAAGCTGTTGCTGCCTCTTTGCCGTGCTTGGTCTCCCTTGCTCGTATCTTTTACCCCTCCTAATCATCGACAAATCATTTTTCCTTAAACTTTCATTTAAAGAACATTTTCACAATTGAGTAGAAACTTTGTCACGCTTTTTCCAAACCCCTTTAAAGCTTCGTATTGATGTTCTAATTGACAATTTGAGTCGACGTGAATCCTGACCAAACCAAATTGCCAGAGCCAGAGCGCCAAGGAAATTGCTGGGAAATGAGAATGGCTTAAGTTTTTTCATACTTTGCGCCATTGGTTTTTCTTTTCTGTGGTCTGTGGTCCTGTGCTGTGTGTGCGTGCGTGCCGGGCGCTACTAAAGCAGCCAAATCAGACAACGGACAGGGTCTGGCGGTAGCGCCTCCCTCCTCATTACTTTGTACGTGGTGTGGGCTATTTTTAGTAGTAGTTGTTGCTTTCAAAGCAATTTATTTATGTGCTGCATTGCGTTGAGTGAACCACCTTGACCCACTAATTGCATGTCTACTACTGGCAAATAGTTTTCGCTTTTGTTTTTGTATTTTGCATCGAGGCGACCGACCACCACTGGCCAATCGATAAACACTCAAAGTTAGCAAACTTTTGGAATCAAAATCATTTGCCAAGCATTTATTATGCAGCAAGTTGAAGGAACTGTGTGCACTTGGACAATTGGCAGGATACCGCAGAAAGCTTTATTAGTTTGTAATTTTATTTGAATATTTATTTATGCGTCGTTGTTGACGCGCCGTTGCAGCCGCCCGCAGGCCAAGTTGAATATTAATGAACCTAATTGAAAAAGTTGGCTTAAACATTGCAAAGTGTGCGGGCGGGCCGCAACAACAGCAACAACAACAACAATAAAGCTCATATTTGGCTTGAGCAACATCCTGGCCAGAAATTAATTTCCAAAATTACTACAAATAAAATATTTAGCAGGAGAAGAAAGAAACAAGTGGGCGCCAGGCCAACTCCCCCTCTACCCCAAAACTCAATGTCCAATTTGCATAATTACGCATATTTAAGAAAAACTTATAAATATTTATGTTGATTTAAATATTAAGTGGCAGAACAGCCAAGAAGATAAGTTGATGATATGACGATAGTACAAAATATTTGAATTGACTTGTTATATTTGCTTGTAAATTTCCCAGTTGGCTTTGAATAATATTTATTTTTCCCCATTCCCACTGGAAAATTGGTCTCTGCTCTACAATTTTCAGTTTGCTGCACGTTAACGTCATCATGTCGCCGTCGTTGCTACTTTTATGGCATTAAGCAACCTAATTTGGCATTTTGGACGCCATTGGCAGTCCTACTCCTGCTGCGGCTGATGCTGATGTGGCTCTACACCGTTGCCCATAAAATGATTATGGCTTAGTTATGCGCTGAAGTTAACCATGTGCACATGGCTTTCATTTTAATATCATTTTTATTGCAACTGCAGTTGGCTGGTAATTTCCATGTTAATCTCTCTCTCTCTCCTCACTCTAAGTTAGTTGCTTTCAAACAAATTGAGTTCCAGATAAAATTGCATTCGAGTCTCACAACTTAATTAATGATACACCAAGGAAAGGCAATAAAATGGGTAAACAAATTAAAGTTGGATGTCCTTGACAGAAGTTAAAGCTTATCATATCGTCTAACACAAACTCCGACCTTGAAAACTTTCTCACACAGATGATACGGATTGATGCTGATGGCCAACAGTTGGTCAGTTCCTGCATCAGAGTATGAAAGATCAAATTACGTCAACAACAACACAGAAGGGAAGCGGACACCTGTGCGTGGGTTTTAAATGACTTCATTAAGTATGTAGGTGTGCGTGCGTGTCTACCTTTGTATAATTAGCTAAAGTACAATTTAATGTAAAGACCTAAAATATGCGCCAAAGAGCGAAACACCCTATTATTATGTATGTCCAGTGCCAGGGCGAGGTTTTGTCATTGACAGAGCAAAACTCACTTGACCTTATTCGCCGCCTACTACCCCTCCTCCTTCTTCCCTACTCTATATTGTGTGTGATACGAATTGGGTTAAGTGTTAATGGTTTGGGGGGACACACACAGAATCAATTTTGCATAAATAAAAGTCAGTTTGGAATATAAGTCTAAAGCAAGGCCAGGACATGTATAAACTCAAGTGCAATGTCATTGTTTGAGGTCGCACCTCGATGTTGAATTGAACCTTGTGAGGATCTGCCTACACACATACACACACGAATGCCCTTTAATTAAGCGCAAATGCACTTTTACACATATTCCAAATCTTAAAGAAAACAAAGCTTGTGAATATCACTTATAACCAACCGTCAAACTGTGGATTAGCAACCTTTCCAAACCTTCCAAAACGTGCCCTAGAAAGCACAAAGGAGTTGTTAAAGCCCTGAAACACATACGTTCGGGGTTAAGTTACATTTAGGCTCCTGTGCTTGCTACCCTAAAAGATGCCTCCAAAAAGGCACTCAATGATCTGGAATACTAAAAAAAATGAATAGAAAAACACAAATAGAAACAATTTGTTTCTAAAAGAAGTCAGAATATCGGTCAAGCCAGACTATAATGTACTCTGTGTACCAACGAAAGTGTATGCGTAGTATGAATTTCGATGCAGCAGCTGAAAGCAGCGCTGCTACTGCGCTGCAGCAGCGAACATTCTTTTACTCACAACTTGACTAGCGTTCATCCGATCTTTACCAATCCCTTGGCGGATCGATAAATAATCCTGATTACTAAATATGTCCAAAAGTTTTTATTCTTTGGACCAATTAAACACCCAAACCAATGAAACCCCTAAACCAAACTAAAAAACAAAAAACCTTGAAAAAAAAAAAAAAAGTTAATAACAGTTAAAATCCAGAATATAAATAAGTTTTTGTCCCATACTTTTCAATTCTCTATCTCTTACCATCTCTGAGATCTGTGCTGAAATTCATTGTTTTGATTTGATTTTTGCCCACAAATATTGTTAATTCGTTCACAGAGAAAACAAAATTAGCTACACGCCGCGTGTAGAATCGACAATCCTAAACGAAACGTAGTTCACCCTACTAAAATTCAAACGAAAAATGTAGAATACATTACCTTGTGTAAATAGTAGGCTGGGCCCCAATTGTGGCGTGTAGAAAAGCTACATGCCGCATGTAGAAAGGAGAAAGCTAGACGTGGCATGAAGTAAAGCTACACAAACGCAGTGGGTGGAATATTCCTGTGAAACGCTGCTTGCATTCTCTCACACATAAGCCGCATTCTGCATGGGCTTGCCTGCCTTCACGCATAATCAGTCGCTTATACGATTTTGAAGCGGTCGCATTAGTCGCTTATTAGGACTCAAAGCGAACGCATTTTTAAGTTCCTAATTGGAAGTTTCTGAAGACGGTCAGTCGTTCAGTCAAACTAGCAGACATTTTGGTTATCTCTTTTCGTAGCGGACACTGTCCCAAGTCTCGCTTACTTTCCCATTAAACTACAGCCCAAAAATGATTAAAAATTGTGGTTTTTATTGGACTATTCGTGCCAAATAGACATTTGATGTAATCTATAACCTCAAATTGTGGTATAATTTGCATAAACAAAGCTAGTAAAAAAGCTTGCCAGCTCAACATATAATACTTTATAGTATTGAAGATGCTTCCGTCTCGATGTGACATACATTTGCACAAACCTAATATACGCTGTGTACCTTTGGTTCAGAGTTTAGTAACTCTCTAGAACATATTCCTTTTTGTTCTGGAAGTTTTTGAGAACGATTCGTTATAAATAGAAACTAAGGTCTTGATTTAACCCCGTAACGAGAAGTAAATTAAGATTGGCATACAAAAATGTTGTAAGGGAACCAGAAATAAAATTTACTTCAACATTATTGAATAAAAATTGTAATTTACTCTCGTTACTTCACAACTGGATACACACTTTTAAGAAACAAATTAAGTTAATATTATTTTTTTCTTATGTTCACATCGTTCTTAGCTTGCACAAGCATACTTTCTTTGAAAAAATGAATACCTAGTTCAAGGTCCAAAGCGAGTTAAATTCAAAAATAAATCGGGATGGATTGAAGCTTAAAGGACTGATCTAAGAGCACAGCAAAATGGCGTTTAGCAGGGGTGCACCCGGAATTCCGAGTGCACTGTGAACGGAACCTTAAACCAAACCATTGAAACTTGAATGATGAGGATATATATTCCTGCTGAAAGCTAGTTACTGCAGATTCCAACCACTTAAAACAATGATGGCATGGAGAGCCAGACGAAACCAGCACTCAGCAACGTAGCCTACTGATGAGAAAACTGGAAAGTTTCTGAAACAGTACTGTACAGTTGTTTGCAGATGTGAACAAACGCAACTTTTTCGACCTCGAGCCAGCTAAACTCATTACTAATTAGGTCGCCAAATAAATTTCAAACTTATAAAAGAGAAGGCACGCTCTCTTGTTTTGTAAACGATACTAACAAAAGTTTTATGTAACAACACTTACGCTTGTTTTAATGCAAATTTAAATTCTACAGGCAGTTCTAAGATCGGTAGAAAGCTTCAAGCTCTCTCACTAAGAAAATTTAGCCTCAAAGCTTAAGCTTACACAACAAAAAAAATAGCTAAAAGTTGGTAGTAAATCGCTTGTCATAAATTTCTTTAATATTAGCACATGCTCCCAGTATTATACAACAGCATTAAAAACTTTAAACCCACAACCCAGACCACCACCAGCCACCTACAAAAAATTACGCGATTTGAAACCAGTTTTTTGACCAAATTAGTCCTCAAAAAAATGGGAATATGGCTGTATACCTTCGGTTTCACTATCAAAAGTTGACGATTTTGAAAGTTCTCTACAACTTCTTAACCATAATCGAAGAGGTTTTTCCAAGTAATAAGTTAAGTTATTTGGATTTCTATTTAAATTGGCTAAAATCTTAGCCGAAGCCGAAAAAAAAGCTTTTGAATGAAGAATTTCCCGGCTCTTTGAACTTATTAAACTGAAAATTCTTGATTCAAGTACGAAATTTCTTGATTTTTCGTTTGGTTAAGTATTGCTACATACAACCTGTCGATGGTTTCAAATACTAGGAATTAAATAAGCTAAAAATTTGCAAGCAAATGAATAAAACGTGCACTAGCAAGGGAGCTTGGGAGCTTTAGTGATTCCCTTCTCTTTAAAACTATTACTCAAAGCACACTATTACTCCTAGCTTGAATAAGCAAATAATGTCAAAGACAAGTAATCGTATTTAACAGCTTGAAGAGTCAAAAAATGAAGAATAAAGGTCATGGCCCTAAAAATCGAATGCATGCAAGAGTAAATCCCCTAGATTATAAAGTAATTGAATCGACTGTAGACTGTGGAAGCAAAAGAACAAAAAAGAAACGACTTTGTGTGGGAGGCTCAGCAAAAACAGATTGAGCGACAGAGATAGATGTCAAAGGTTAACTGGCAAGTTGTCGCACTCAACGTCGACAGGGCATAACCCCGGTCTGAGTCAACGAAATAAATTGTGTGGAATTGAAAACAAAATGTGATATACACACACACACACACACACACACAAGTACAGGTCCCTGGTCTGTGAAATTCCTCTCTGACAGCTTAAATCGTTCCATTTTGGTCATGCCAGCGGGATTCCTTTCACCTACTTAGTAAGCCTCTCATTACGCATACGACATGTGTTCGAGGAACATTAATAAATCAATACTCAGGCGTCGTATATTTTGACAAACATTTTTCAGCTGATAACCTTTTTACTTTAACACAAACTCATAAGTATTTTGCCATTAAAGTTGCGTGACGAAGTGAAATTTGCGCCAAATACTCAAGGGAGTTGATGCTTATTTTTTTTGTTTTCTGTTTCTCATGTGTGTGTGCTTCTTTTTGTGTGTGTGTGTGTGTGCGGGTGGCGTCTTTTGCTGATTCTGACATTTACGGTTCTTGCGTTGCGACAACTCCAAAATCCTTAAACCTGCAACATTCGCCCTGAAGTATGCCTTGAAATTGCTTTGATGTATATGCCATATTTCCCTGTCACAATAAGTGAATCCATTTGCATTGTGTGTGTGTGTGTGTGTGTGTGTACTTGTGGCTCTGTATGTGCATTTATACACTCAAAACAGCTTGGGGCCCTGTCATGGAGGGCGGAAAATTAAGTGCTTGTCGCGACTTTTTAGCTGCCACTTTGATGCATTGACCGGAAAGAGATAAATTTACAGACAAAATTTCACACCAAATTGTTTTCGCTACTTAAGCAGCAGCCTGGGCTGAGGAGAATGTTTTTTACATTAAGAAATTCTAAATATGGTTTAACATTTTGGCGGTTCGTTTCAGTTCTGAAAAGCCAGGTTTTAAATGACTATTCAACAATCCCCAAACACCGAGTATAGTTCATGAAATCTATTTTAAACAATCCTGGTACCCTAGGAGCAGATTTGTAAGAATACCCACATTTTCAAAGAAAGGTGTTCCCAGTTACTGTGTGCAGGTGTAATCCTCATTTCCTCACATTTCAGTGTCACAGTTGTGACGGTCCATTTGTTCAAAGAACACAATTAGGCGAACTTTTATGCACAGCAGTGTATAGGCGTAAGGCTTAGCCGGCCGCTTTATCGTAAAGCGTGGTCTGATGGTGAGCTTTGGCTTATCTCGCCAATACCACTGCGTCGCATAATGTGCATCAAGTGCGCTTGTTAAAACTCCGAAGCTGACGAACGAGTCAGTCGAAAATCTACACGCATTGTGCTAGGTCAAGTTCCCATGCTGGGATAGTACCAATTTTGGCAACCAAAAAACGTGCAAGAATTACCGCATCATAAAGTGATCGCCAGCTTAGTATATTATTATTAGAAAAATAATATAACTGCACAAGTGAGAAGACCAGTTCTTTAGCAGTTTCTAGTGTTAAATTTTCGACAGAAAATAAGTGAAAATTTTCCATAACCCTAAAAGGTAAAATATGATTATGTAATATCTCAGTGGCATGCGGTAATGAAAATTTTCTTTTGCATAGTGAGGCAGAGTGCGAATAAAGATCGCCTTCTCCGCCGAACGGAATAAACGCATTTTCAATTTCGCTGCGTCGTTTTGTGCAAAAACCCTTGAATTATAAAATTTTAATCTTTTGAGCCCGAGAAGGTAAGGTTTGGTGACGTAACCTCATCCAGACATGTGGCTAATGAGAACTTTATTTTTAATTTAATAAAGGGCTCCTTCGTACTCCTTCGTACTTATTCGTCCTTCTTCGTTTTCCTTCTGCTGGCCCATAGCAGTCGTCAACTCTAGAGAGATTGACCATTTCGGCAGGTCATGCGGAATCAACCTTAAAGCATTTGTGTTGGACAAATTTGGGATAAGCGGTACAGTCGGTACTGGCTACAGCGAAACACCCCATCTGGATTCTGATAGGCGTTCTTACACCTCAGCAAGAATGATAAACGCTGGATAAAGAAGCGTT
The DNA here is from genome assembly GCA_018904265.1 of Lordiphosa collinella. Taxonomy (NCBI): domain Eukaryota; kingdom Metazoa; phylum Arthropoda; class Insecta; order Diptera; family Drosophilidae; genus Lordiphosa; species Lordiphosa collinella. Next base: position 204,643 of record JAEIFV010000370.1, read on the forward strand.
ATCAAAAGGACTCATGATTTTTCTTAAGTTTTCCTAAATTTATTGTTTTTGTGTGCTGCAATTTTGATTTCCCATTAACAACATTTCTTAACCAGGTTGGAGCGTCGTTGCAACAGGCCTGCATGCAGTGATGGACTCGGGTAAATCAACCACGTAACTATTAACCAAAATTTAAGGTAACACCAAAATCGCAGTACTTTATAAATTCCTTTTCCCTATATATAAATATTTAAATATTTGTTAAATCATGATTCCTTACTTGAATTAGCAGCCATAATTATCACATACCCTATATTATTAATCTTGATATAATTCTTGCTAACGCTATTTAGTTTGAAACACTGTTATTTTGTATGAAATGACCCTTGCCTTAGAAACTATAACAAGAGTTATATGAAGTTATTGAATATTTGGGGAAGGGGGGGGGAGAGGGGGGGTTTCCCAAACGTTGAAAAATTGAGATTTCCCTTCGAGCAGGTGTTTTGTCACTATATTTAGTAGGCGATTCTTAGTCACTTGCAGCGATTTGCTGGCGTACTCAAAATGCGACTGTAAGGTATATACATATGTACATCGTTGATAGGTCAGTTTCTAGATGTAGACCGTATGTAGGTGAATTCCTCGGAAGACAAAACATTTTTATGATGTAAAATCGCAGTAGCTTCTCAACATCTTCGAGTTCGGTATACCCCCAAAACAGTGAGGCATAGCACATTATTGATCTTGCCGATGCGAGGAAGATTTTGGAATAAATGGCATTGAAAACAAAAAAGTTTTCCCTTACAAAGACTTTTTTCAGAACTACTTTTCACTTTTTTTTCATATCTTTTTTATAGACACAAAACTTAGTCAGCTTTAATATAAATTATTTATTTGCTTATCGCAAAACTAAATCAAACTAATGTTAAGTAAGTGCAAATTTATTTCAGTCTGTGACAGTAGACAAGGCTTGACGTCATCATTCTCATTAGCATTTGCTAGTAGCAACCACAGCCTTGGGGCGGTTTTTGTGTCCACTTCCAACTCGGCTCGCCACTTGGCATACACAAACCCACACACACACACACACACACCCAGACACATGTGAGTTGCATTGTCCTCGTTGCTTGTTAAGTGATTTCCAATGCAGTTGGCAATGCAGACAGAGAGAGAAAGGAAGTGAGTCCAAGTAATTTGCATAAATGTCAAGTGGATATCATAGTCGTCGACGTCGACGACTTCATGTAGGTACTATAAATAGCACCAGCAGAGAGCTCAAACAAAAAGGCCATGCATATAAGGTCTTAGGGCAAAACAAACAGAAATTTGCGTATGTTTAGCACATTTTTCACATTAACCCACATAAGACAAAGGGAGGGGCCCTGTTTTCTTCTTTTTTTTTTTGTCTATTGTTTATTTTGCCATTTCGCCTTGGAATGGCAAGAAACGGACTGCTTTTTGCATAATTACCCCAAGGCGGCCTGGTTAGATACAAATGTATAATTAATGAAGTTTATAATCCTGCAACGCTCAAATGTATGCTACAATATTTGCATAACTTAAAGGAAAATGTTGCTGAAAAGTGGCGCACACGTTGGCCGCTTTTTTGTCACACCAAATTGGCATTGCAATCAAAGCGCTAAACGAACTGGAACTCTGGCAATCGGTTTTTATCTACCCGGCGCTGTTGTTAATTGCCGAAATACTCGAGCGCAAGTTTTTCCTTTCATTTTGGCCTTTTTTCAGCTCTTTGTTAAGGGGGCTTGTTTACTTCGGAGCACGCGCCGTTTAACGGCCACGCGAAACGAATTTACCAGCAACAAAAAAAACCCCCGAGTTTAAAATTAAACGGAGAGAACAACAACAGCAGCAGCAATGTAGATAAACGTTTTGTTACAACACATAATCGTTGTAGATGCACACACAAACACACTCACAAAATACAGTGAGTACCACTATTAAATAACATTTCATTTGCATTTTCCTCCTTTACACAGTTCACAGTTTTCACTGTAGTATACACAGCATCTGCTTTATGTATATATGTGCGTTTGTCTGTGTGTGTGTGTATCTGTGGCTGCGTGGGTTTACTGCTACCTTTTAAAGTATCTGTATCTCTTGCTTCTGCTGTAAGTATCTCTGCTCCTCGGCAAGTGCGTAACATAATTGCGCTCTAATTTAACGCTAATGGACGTCAATCCATCCAGTTTGCAGTTTATCATTCCCGCCTTAATAGGGCTAAAGATATCGAATGAAATGAGCGTGGGCGGCCACTTTTAATAAAACTATTTACTTGTATTTTTATAGCTTGTGCTTTGTGTGGGAGAGGACACCGCTGTCGTCCTTCACTTTGCCTTTTCAATCATTTTAGCTTTTTACTTGAAAATAAAATTTGCATATTTGAATAGTTTCATAACCAATTTAAATATTTTAACCCACAAGAATTTAAGTGATTTAACTGTAAGGAGGTATTACTCCCTTTTAGGGCCGATTTCACATCTTCTAGATAAACTCACAATTTACACTGATATATGTTAGTAAATGTGACAGATAGTGCTATGTAGGAGATGTGAAATCGGCCCTTAAACTAGCAAATTTTATACACTTTGATGCCCTTTGATCTCCTACTGCAGACTACTCCAACACATGGCAATCCCTGAGTATAGATTTAACTGCTAAACCTCTGGTGGAAAGGTTTACTTTTACGCATAAGGCGAATGCAACATGTCTACCAAAAACAGATTACTGAAGGCAGCAGATCCCGTTTAAGCTTGAATTACAATCCGGTACTGCGGCTGGGATACATGTACATCACAATGACCTGGAAGAAGCTGTACAATGCCCTGAAGAGTTCTTCAGTTTTAGAGAAAAAAATCAATCAATTCCTTTCAATTTGGGGTTCAACACCAGAGTAGCTAAGTATTGTAATCTTTCTCCAGAAGGTGCGATCCGGAAGTTGGAACCCTTCGTGAAGTAGAAGGTTTGGTTCGACGACCGGTTCGTCAACTTGTTGAGTTTGAGGTTTTGAATCGAACCTTTTGAATTCTTTGAAACATTTTTGCCACTATTTTCTATGAAACCGGTAAAAATTAAAGCCTGATCGACCTTATTTATTGGTAATAAATTATTACTAGCTTTGTAATTTTAACATACCCTCTGCAAGGGTATGAAAAGTTATGTTTTATTGGGCATACCCAAACCTCCAAAGTTTTTATACACTTGCAGAGGGTATATTGGCTACATAGCTAAAATGCAGTTGCTGTGTATAAGTATACAAAGTTGAGACGACAGGTAGCTTAAAAACTTTAAAAATAGGGGAAAGTTAACTTCGGCTCGGCCGAAGTTTTGTATATCCTTGCAGCTTCCATTGAAAACAAAGTTTTTCTGACTATGACTACTTTTTGGACCTTACTTTTCTATGGGATCTATACTATATAGATGTCCGATTTCGACCAATCTTGGTGAAATCATGGAAAAGCATAATACACTGTTAATTACGAAATTTGGAGGCGATCCCATTTAAAACAAAAAAGTTTTTCTCACTTCAACTTCTTTTTCGACCGATCATTCATACTGCAGCTATATGCTATAGTCATCCGATTTTGATAAGACTTTGTAGAAATGTGTTAAAGTATATAAAATAAGAATATGCCACTAAAAATGACGTTTTCATTATAAACAAAAAGTTTTCCTCACTCGAACTAGTTTTTCGACCGATCGTTCCTATGGGAGCTATAGCATAGTCATCCGATTTCGACCAAACGTTTAGAATTTTGAAAAATATATAAAATAAGTGTATGCAATGATAAGGACGTTTTCATTAAAAAAAAAAGTTTTTCCCTAGAACTAGTTTTTCGACCGATCGTTCCTATGGCAGCTATATGCTATAGTCATCCGATTTCGACCAAACTTAGTGAAATCATGGGAAGGGACAGTAAACTAAGAAATACGTACTATGGAGGCGTTTTCATTAAAAAAAAAGTTTTTCTCTTTAAGACAAGTTTTTCAACCGATCGTTCCTATGGCAGCTGTATGCTATAGTCATCCGATCCGGCCGGTTCCGACAAATGTGCAGCCTATATGTACCAAAAGACTTCGTGCAAAGTTTGGTGAGGATAGCTTCAAAACTGACGGAGGAGATAGCATAGAAACAGACAGACGGACGGACAGACGGACAAGGCTAAATCAACTCAGCTCGTCATGCTGATCAAGAATATATATACTTTATGTGGTCGGAGATGCTTCCTTCAATGCGTTACAAACATCCGCACAATTTTATAATACCCTTTGCAAGGGTATAAAAACGAGAGCGTAAGTTAAAGTCGGTCCAGCCCGATATCGATATACCCTTTATTCAGGGGAATTAATCTTCCCTTATGTAAGATTAATTACATTAATGTGAATACTTTAACATTATGTAAGCATACAGCGCATGCGACTCTTTTATATAACTCTTTTATAACTACAACACGTAATGCTTCTTGTCGTCGCCTGGAACACTTTGTATTTGAAGCTTGGCTTAACGTTGTCTCTACTCAGCAATATTCTCCACGTCGAGTTTATGGCTATTTTTGCTTCTCCAAGTTTCCCTTTTATGTATTCCGTGTACTTCATGTTATCAGACACTGTGACGCCTAAATATTTGTAGGACTGCGCTTTTTCTAGCATTCTTCCATTTATATGCCAGCTCTTCACATCTCTTAGCCTGCACCTACGTGCGCCAATGATCATAACCATGTATTTTTCGGCGCTTATTTGCAGGCCCCATTGCTCACAATAGCTTCCCAGAATATTTAGCATATTTTGCAGCATTGAGAACTAAAGGTTGTATGCGATGAAACTTTTTGATTTTCATCCGATCAGCTTCAAATTAATTTTCAAATATCTATATGAAAATTCAACAATGACTGCATACCATTCTTCCGAAAGAAAAGTTGCAAATTTGCAAAGTTATACCGATTATAAGATTACGATGAAACTTTGGGCAATGGTTGAACGCTTGCCCGCAAAGGTTTCTTAGATAAAGAATGGTCAAAAAATCGCGAAATTTTTAAGACCATACCGTTCATTCGATTGTGATGAAATTTTCGGGAATTGTTTGAAGCTTGCCTGCAAAGGACGCTTGGAAATGTTAAAGAAATGGTCCAAAAACTGCGAAATCTTGCAAAATTATACAGTTCATCCGATTGCTATGAAACTTTGGGGAATGGTTATACGTTTGCCCGCGAAGCTTTCCACAAACCGCGGAATTTGCAATATTATACCGATCATAAGATTGCGATGAAACTTTCGGTAATTGTTGGACGCTTGCCTGCGAAGGTGGTACCTGAACCTGGGCCTCAAATTTGGTTTTGAGTTTAAAATGTTCTCAAAAACGGCCGAAAAATGGTTCAAAAACCTCGAAAGCGCTAAATGATTAGATTACATTGCAGGCGTTGGCGAATGGAAGATGTAGATTAAAGAGTTCAAAATTTTTCGAAACTTTCGATTACTTATTTGAAACATGTTCCAAAAGTACCTTCGAGAATTCAGCAATTTTAAAATGTATTCAAAGAAGCACCTATCCTACGGAGAATCCTTTCGGTATTTGGTATTCAGAAACCTATATCTTCGGCTGGTAGGTCATTTCCCCATTCGAGCGTCAACCTCCGCAGACTCCACACAAAATTGCCATGGCGTTCTAATAGTTGTTTATGTAATAGACTAAAGGGCCAACCAAGAGTGCGTGATATTCGTTTTCCTTTTTTTCCAAATCGAAAAAGTTTGACAGATTTCCAAAAATGGACAACCCAACACATGCAGCACAGATTTCATTGTTGAAACTTCAAAGTTTATAAGCTACTTTAAGAACGTATATAACGCATTCTTGGTTGGCCCTTAAGTCCCTTTAGTTTTTATGGATAATTTTAAGTTCAAACTTTGTGGACTCATAGCGCCCACTAAAACTGAAAATTTGTTTGAAATTGAAATATATAAAACAAAACTAGTAAGTTAAGGGGGCTAGCAGCGTTGTATCTTCGTTAGATTTACTCCAAAAAAAAAGACCCTTTTAGACTTTGTGTTTCCTGCAACAGTCTATGTTCCTATTCTCGAACGTGACTAACTTCTAGATGTTGCAGGCGCTTAAGCCATCTGACTAAGCTCACTCTAAGCCAGAGTCCCTAAGCTGTGGGATGTCAGCTAACGCGTCAAAGTTCAGGCAGTCGAAATGACAAGTTCAAACACAGATTGGTAGAAAATTCTGCCCACTCCCACTTGTCAACGAGCCTAGAGCCATTCTTGAAGATATTAATGGCATTTGCTCGGCTGTGTGGATAACCTTTCACACAGCTGTCATCATTTTGATTTGATTAATTGTCTAAAGAATCGAAAAAAATAGAACAAAAATATAACAATCGATGCATATTTAATTATAATTTGCATTGTTTGCTTAACTATGAACTGAAAATGACAATTAATTTGTTTGGTTTTTGTGTCATTTTTTCTGTTTTTTGTAAATTACCATTTAATAATGTCAAACATTTAAAACGTATTTAATTATGCAATTAATTTATCACATTTGTTCAAAGTGCTGTGACTAATTGTGGGCCATTTGTTTTCTGGGCGGACGAATGTACCACCCACAGAATTCTTCAATGTGTTTCCCGCATTTCGGGCCTAAGTGCGATTGTGACAATTTTGAATATTTAAATTTGCATATGGCAGCCAGCAGCAAGTGTTTGTCGTTCGCTTAAATGGCCTCAGTTTTATTTATCGCACAGCAAATGTCACTCGGCCGTTTCAAATGGCTGTCATACTTTCTGTTCCACGGCGGTAATTGTTGTTGCTGTTGTTGTTGGCAAAGTTGACAGCCAACAGCCGCCGTCCATTTTTGCCGGGCGTACACACACTCACACACACGACTTTACGACTTTGGCATAGTTTGTAATGTGGGTGACTGGTGCTGGAGATTGGTGGTAGGGGGGTTTAAGCATCTTAAGGGGGTTGGCATACATATGTGTGCTTCGGGCTATTAGGGTAGCGCTCTGGCTTTTACCGGCCCTGACGTCAGACCATTACTATTTTTTAATTGAATGCCAATACTCAGCTATTTCAGATGTTTTCAACTTTATTTACAGTTTTTAATGAACTAACCTAATTGTGTAGAATATTTTACCTCATAATTAGTTATTCGTTTTAGGGACCTTTTTTGGTACAACATTAAGTATTTGAATCGAATTCTTCTGATAAAAGAACGACATTTTAGTAGGGTTTTCGATACTTCCTAGAATTGACTAGATACTAATAAATCGAAATCGAGGACAACAGAGTATATTAAGTTTGTGCAAAAGTGTCCGTCTGTCTGTCTGTGCCACACCTCCTCCCGCCCCCGAAAATTGGAAAAAACGTCATATCTCCCACAGTTTTATATATAGAAGGTTCGTTCCTTCTGAACATATTTAGTAATCAGTATTATTTATCGTTTCACCAAAGGAATGGTAAAGATCGGCTGAACGATAGTCGAGTTATAAGGAAAACAAACAATTATGGGCAGCACTGGGCGCAACGGTGATGGGCAACACTTCACAGGAACAGAGTATATTATAGTCGGGCTTGACCAACTTTCTTTCTGTTCAACATTTCTTTTAGTTTAGTTTTATTTCTCCGAGTTTAAGTTGGATCAAAAAATTTTAAGAAAATTTCGATTTCATTTTAGTTTTCTAGCTTTTCGACTACTTCTAAAACTACCCTCCCGGTTAGTTAAAATTTATTGAATTATATACATTTTATGTGTTTCTCTATGATTTGTTTGCCATAAAGTAATCAAATTACTGTCTAGATTTGTGCAGAAACTCCAGCTGCCCCACCTCCTAATTTGATTAGTTTTTAGGGCACACATGGCTTGACTAATTGCTGTTTGGGCTGTCTGCCCTCCTGTGTCTGGATGCCTGTGGTCCTTTTCTCTAAGTAAATTATGCTATTTCTGGCCGAAAATTTGGTTGCAATTCAATTACCTAAATGTACTTGCACTTTTTACGAAGCAAAGTTTCATTCATGCGATTCTCCTTTGAGTATTTGTATGCACATATTTACTTGGTGTAATTCTTATGCATATTCTGGCCTCGAGTTCATATGTGCCATATGCAAATCCTTTTATCCCCAAAATCTAGTTGAGTTTATTGTTAAAATGTTTAAAGTGCGTCAAGTTGTGTCACCTTTTGGTTTTAGTGCATAAAAGTTAAACTTTACACATGAAATTCTGGCACATGTAATAGGATAATGCTTGCCAGCAGCAGGGCACATGGGTTGAGTAAACTTCATATAAAACAGAGAAGAAGAAAGTTGGAGTACATGTTTCCGGCTACGGATGCAGCTACATGTTGCGCTCAAAAGTGCACACCAAGTTTCAGACACACACACACTTCAGATCATACACACATAAGCCAGCAACATATGCAGCCATAAATAAACATAAGTTGTCGCCTGGCTTTCCCGTTGCGCCTTTGTATTCTTATATGCAAGGCTCCAGCAACAGTTTTTATTTGTTTTCTTTTTTATGATTATTTTTCTTTGTTCGCTTTTCGCATTGTTGTTTTGGTCAGCCGTGAAAGGGCAACAGAAGCACACATCGTTGCCTTGCGTAACGTGAAAAAGGACATGTTGTCCCAGAAAGTTTTGGTTGTATAATATTTTGGTTTTTTTTTTTTTTTGATTTCTTATTTAAATCTTTACACGTAAATTTGGTTTGGAAATCGGATAAAAGAGATTATAGAGACAACTATCGATTCAAAGGAACTATCTACAGAAGCTCTTCAAGTACTTCAAGCAAGCGAACGTTGAGCTTATCTAAGAAGGACATAAGCAAAGCCCAAAGAAAATCATTGAGAGGATAAATAAGTTTAAGACAATTTGATAGAGAGCAACGAGGAGTACGCCCAAGGCCGCAGCAGAGGCATTAGAAGGCTCAGAGCAAATTAAGTGAACATTTTTCCTCCTTGTAGTCCTAACATATTTTGGTACTTTTGCGTATGAAGATGTGATTTTCTTGATATGCAACTAAGTACTGTTTTGTGGGCCAAGTTAAAAACTTCCACTTCGCCTTAGACATAACGGGTGACAACTAAAAATCTGCACAAACTTTGAGAGAGCGTGCCCTTAACTGAGCTTTACATAAAAGCTTTCGGGATGACATTTCTTTCTCTTTGTTCTCCTGTCAACAAGTTTTCAAGCCCCCCTGACAAAAATTTTGACAAGTAGTCGCCATCTGCAGCACGCTGACAAAGGTAAAGTGTTTACAGTAAACCATTTTACACAAGAGGGCAAGTCCAAACGCACTATTTATAGTATTTTGCAACGAAAAATAATAAAAAGAGAAGTTGGAAGTGGTCGGAAAGCAAACATTATGACCGGCCAAGCTGTCAGAAAGCTAACCCAACTTTTAAAAACAAAGACAACATAAGTAGTCAACGAGATGCAGCCCGAAAATTTAATTGCAGCCAACAACACATCAGTAAAGTGCTGAAAAAAAATATGTAAGCAAAGAGCACCAAGTTACACACCTGATCAAAAACAAGCTGTCATTTCTCAATGTCGGTGGATGTGCAACCATTTTCGCCTTTTTGCCAATATCCCTTTTGTACCAAAGGAACGGAACCCAATAAACTTGCCGCAGTGTCGTCCAATTGAAGATTTTTTTGGAAATCTGAGTGCTGCAGTTTACAAAAACAACTGGAAGGGCAAAAATATGAACGAAGTAACCAACATGATTCGCTTATGTATCCGGAAATACGACCCCAAGGTCGTTCCGGGCGCCTGCGGAGACATTTTCCGAAAGCTACGTCAAGTGGCTGATAACGGTCCTTTCGACCAAATACATTGATGCAATTCTTTTGTATATGTAGTCATAAACTGTCAATTTTCATAAAGATCCGTTGAGAATTGTGGTTATGGCGGCATTTTTAAGTTTGTGCAGATTTTTAGTTGTCACCGGATATTCGGGGGTATCCTAGGACAGACGGACAGGGCTAAATCAACTCAGCTCGTCATGCTGATCAAGAATATATATACTTTATGTGGTCGGAGATGCTTCCTTCTATGCGTTACAAACATCCGGACAATTTTATAATACCCTCTGCAAGGGTATAAAAGGGGCCCTAATGGGCATGCGATCCGGTCGGAAGACTGTGCAAAATTTCAGCACGATAGCTTTGAAACTGAGGAACTAGTTTGCGTAGAAACAGACTGACGGACGGACAAAGCTCATTCCCAGCTCGTCGCCGTGATCAAGAATATATATAGTTTATGGGGTCGCAAATGAATATTTCTATGCGTTGCAAGCTGCTGAGCAAAATTATAAAACCCTTTGCAACGGTATACAAATAACAAAACAAATAAAAAAAAGAACCCCGAACCCCCCATTGAAAAAATTTTCAACCACTACAACAAAAGATGGACAAACTTAATTGGAAAACAACACTTTTTAGATTTGGAGCGATCCCTTAAAACAAAATTTTCTCACTACTCTTCGACGTCTCTATTTAGCATTATCCGTTTTGATAAAACTTGTGAAATAAAGTAATAAATAAGTGCCTAGGACGTTTCAAAAAACACCAGCAACCCCTTTATTTAAATAAACATAAGGACGTTTTCATTAAAAAAAAAAGTTTTTCTCCTCTTTTTTCACCTCTTCCTATGATATGCATGTATTTCGACCAAACTTGTGAAATGGGAAGGATAGTAAACTGAAATACGTACTTTGGAGGCGTTTCCTTAAAAACAAATTTTTCTCAGACTAGTTCACCGATCGTCAGGCAAGTAGTCCCGATCCGGGCGGTTCCGACAAGTGCAGCGTATATGTACCAGACTTCGTGCAAGTTTGTAGATAGCTTTAAAACTGACGGGAGATACATAGAAACAACAGACGGACGGCAACGACAGCTAACTCTCGTCAGCTGATCAAGAATATATATACTTTATGTGGTCGGAGATGCTTCCTTTAATGCGTTACAAACATCCGCACAATTTTATAATACCCTTTGCAAGGGTATAATTAAGTAATTCAAAGCATCTGACAGACGAATTCTGTGTTCCAGATGGGTGCCGCATTTTCTCAAAATGGTAAAACCGAAATATCGATTCAGTTCGTGTTTCGAAATCTCACGTATAAAAGGAATAAAGTCGACTTTCTCTGCATCTGAATAAGTTGTTTTATAACTGATAACTTTTACCTGTGACGCCAAGCCAACTGTGTAGAGTACTCCCAAGGTCGCTATGGCGCCACACCAACTGTATAAAGTACTCATTGTACTCTTACAGAGTATAAAAAGGTAAGTTTTTCCGTTCATTCATAACCATAAAAATAACTTTGATTCCATAAATTTACTACAAAAACTAAGTTAGAGTCAAAAGAGTGAGCTGAGCTGGGGGAAAATTCAGCATCATTGATTATATAAAAGTTTATGTTTCATCCAGATAAGGCCAGAGTTCACACATGCGTTATCGCGATGGTTCAAGTAAATGACTAAACTAAAAGTTGACTACAATGAAAATTCACCTTTTTAAGCTAAATAAAGACTGTAGATACCCTTGTAATTACAATTTGAGTAAGCCCCACGCAAAAGCAATTGAATTTGATTGTAAAAAGTTTTGTTTTTTATACCTACTATTGATGACTTCTGGTGGGCAGTAAAAGTGTGGGCTTTGACCATACACTCTCCCATTTTGAAGCTACACAGCTGCTGCTGCTGCTGCTTGACTACTTTGATGTTTGCCTGTTGGACGGCCGGGCGAGCGGACTGGCCTTGAGTGTACTGGCCAGCCAGCCGCTAAAGCAAATTGTTTAATCGATTAAACACAAACTTTTCCATTTCCATTAAGGCAACAAAACCTCAAGCACAACCACAGCAGCCCAAGCTAGAGCCAGAGCCTGCGCCTGATAATGCTGTCAATCATTTGGTGCAAAGTTTTGCAATCAAGAAAGTCAAAAGTTGGCCTCACTATGTACTAAAGTTTCGCCTAATTAGCCAGGTGTCGTTGGGTAACCCTGGGTAATCTCAGACGTCACCATTAGATTGTATGTACTTTGCATATATGATCTTATTTCGTTTCTTTTGATGATAAGCCAAAAAAATGAAAAGCGGTCAAATTGCGTCAGGCGGCAGGAGATATCTTATCGGTGGGGTAATAAAAAAAAAACCCAACGACCGAGACAGACTACAGAACTGTGAATCAAATCTTTGCATCTTTTGCTGACACATCCAATTCACACAACATTTTTCACTATGCGTAGGCACAATTTATGGCGAAATAAAGTGAAACAAAGAAAAATATTCCTCAAGGAGGCACAAAAAGTCTAATTTACTGCACATAAAATGCTGCTGCTGCTGCCTGTGGGGGAGTATATATAAAAATCACTTTTGTCTGACACCAATTTCAAACACCCGAAAGGGGCGGGGGAAGAGGAGCAATGCCAATGACAAGTCGAGCATATTGACAGGCCATGTCTGATGTCTTAGTACACATACGACGCGTCGTAGACACAGCAGATAAATAAGCTCATATCGAGCGTTAATTGGCTTTTAAAAGTCATTTAGTGTTTGCGCTTGTTCCTATTTGGCTTGGCTACTAAAAATAGATGTGCCACCTCACGTGCCAAAGCAGCGCTTATCAGTTAAATGAGGGTAGGGAATGTTTGCCCAGTTATCCCAGAAATTAAGTAACAAAATTTGCTACAATTTGGCAAGAAAAAAACTTAGTAGAAACTATGACCGGATACCGTGAACGCACTTTTGTGCGATTTTTAAGGAAAACGAGAGCGTTAGGTAAAGTCGGTCCTGCCCGACTTCGATATGCCCGTTACTCAGGGCAATTAGTGTTCAATAGCCTTTCCCTATGTTAATTAACAGAGCATTAACATTAATGTGACCATTTCAACATTATGTGAGGAAAAAACGCATGTAGCGCCAATAAGTATGCAACGTTTTTTATAATCTTTATAACTCTGCCATTTATTATTCGATCTTTATGAAATTGAGATTGTAGATATTCGGCACATACACTACACTGCAAAATACGAGCTTGATTTTTATTGTGGAGGCGGGAGGGGGCGTGTCCAAAATTTGAAATAAACTTGATCTGCGTAGGAACAATAGGAGTATACTTACAAAATTTGGTGGCTCTAGCTCTTCTAGTCTCCGAGATCTAGGTGTTCATACAGACAGACGGACATGGCTATAACGACTCGGCTGTTGATGCTGATCAAAAATAACTCAAAAAATAGGGGAAAGTTAACTTCGGCTCGGCCGAAGTTTTGTATACCCTTGCAGCTTCCATTGAAAACAAAAAAATTTTTCAAACTAAGACTACTTTTTTGGACCTTACTTTTCTATGGGATCTATACTATATAGATGTCTTATTTCGACCAAACTTTGTGAAATCATGGAAAAGCATAATACACTGTTAATTAATTTGTACACCCTTTTTAAAATACGAATATTTGGGACGTTTCCATTAAAAACAAAAAAGTTTTTCTCACTAGAACTAGTTTTTCGACCGATCGTTCCTATGGGAGCTATATGCTATAGTCATCCGATTTCGACCAAACTTTGTAGAATTGTGTATAAAAATAATAGCCAAACCATTAACTCCATATAAAATAAGTTAAGCCAATGATAAGGACGTTTTCATTAAAAACAAAAAAGTTTTTCTCACTAGAACTAGTTTTTCGACCGATCGTTCCTATGGCAGCTATATGCTATAGTCATCCGATTTCGACCAAACTAAGTGAAATCATGGGAAAGGATAGTAAACTAAGAAATACGTACTTTGGAGGCGTTTCCATTAAAAACAAAAAGTTTTTCACACTAAGACTAGTTTTTTGACCGATCGTTCCTATGGCAGCTATATGCTATTGTCATCCGATCCGGCCGGTTCCGACAAATGTGCAGCGTATATGTACCAGAAGACTTCGTGCAAAGTTTGGTGAGGATAGCTTTAAAACTGATGGAGGAGATAGCATAGAAACAGACAGACGGACAGACGGACAGGGCTAAATCAACTCAGCTCGTCATGCTGATCAAGAATATATATACTTTATGTGGTCGGAGATGCTTCCTTCAATGCGTTACAAACATTCGCACAATTTTATAATACCCTCTGCAAGGGTATAAAAAGTAATGATGCAGTTCGATTCCTAGGATCCGAAATAGAGGAGATCCGCCGAGTTTGGTCGTGTCAAAATGTGTGGTTCCCTTGAAACTGGCAAGCTTGATCAAATAAAGGGCTCGTAGTAACTCAAAAAAGTAATGATGCAGTTCGATTCCTAGGACTTGAAATAGGGGGGATCAGTCGAGTTTTTTTTTTTTTTTTTTAAAAAAAAAACTATTACAGTGTAATGAATGCTACGAATACAAAACCTACACAAAACGTTTTGTTGCTCCTTTTCGCTGATCGTGATTGTCGCTTTCCTTTATTACTGTGATTTGCGAGAATGCCACGCGAGCGCTTGATAGTCGTGTGGGCTAAGATGCCAGCATCTGTGTTTTAATTCCCGATACAAGCTAAGTGAGTTGTGAGTTCAAATCCCTGACAAAGTACGTGAAAAATAATCTATACGTTTTTCTTCCCTCCCGTGCCTCTTCCTCTCTCCCTCTTCTAACTCCCTTGTGTAAATGATGTATTCTATTTTTATACCCTTGCAGGGGGTATATTTTAATTGTTCAGATGTTCGTAACGCATAGAAGGAAGCATCTCCGACCACATAAAGTATATATAATCTTGATCAGCATGACGAGGTGAGTTGATTTAGACATGTCCGTCTGACCGTCCGTCTGGTTCGATGCTATCACCTCCGTCAGTTTTAAAGCTTTCTTGACCAAACTTTGCACCAAGTCTTATGGTACAAATACACTGGAATATAGCCGTCATAGGATCTGTCGAAAAACCAGTTTTAGTGAGAACAACTTTTTTGTTTTCTTTAGTTTGATACGCTTTTCCATGATTCCACTAAGTTTGGTCGAAATCGTACATCGATATAGTATAGCACCCATAGAAAAGGAAGTTCTGATTTTGTTTTCGATGAACACGTCCTTTACATTGGAATATATTTTATTTATATGCTTTTACACAATTCTTCAAAGTTTTGTCAAAATCGGATGACTATAGCATATAGCTGCAGTACATACGATCGGTGAGAAAAACTTTTTTGATTTCAATGGCAGCGTCTTTGACCGCAGTAGATGTAGGAAAGGTTCACCTAAACCTCGGAGATGTATCAATATATTGTCTGCAAGACTCGTTCACGCTCTTACAGCATCCGCCAATAAGCGGTTCATCTTCATCTCCTAAGGTTGTTGTTATTTGACAAATGATTTTCTTTTCTGTTAAAGAATATATGAATGTGACCTCCTCTAAGGGGGTGTGGATTGTTCTAACCTAAACTAATCTCATTTTGTTTCCGATTCAGCGATCTTAGTTAATTCCTAAACTAATCTCATTTCCTTCTCAGCTAATAAACTTGTGGTGTGCGTGTGTGTGCGTATGTATGTCTTCTCTTATCGATTTCTGCCAATTCGCACACAACTAATTGTTAAGTGTTGGCAAGTAAGTAAGAAAAATAAAACCAAAAACAAGAATAATTGGTGGTGTTCCTCTGGTATACGAATCTGGACCCCAATCTAGAGCGCGCGCAGCCACAGTATTCATTGTTGGCCCGAAGGTCGTTGCTTTTTATTGGCCGTCTTTTCTTTACTTTTTCTTTGGGTAGCCAAACAATTAAATAGATTTTCATTTTGCAGAATTCAGAGGGGAGAAAATTATGATTATTTATTTGGGCGCGCCTACGCAACAAAGCAGAAAAAATCCCAGTGTTGGCCACTTTATTAAAAACGCAAATTATGTGACTCACTTTACACGCTGCGGCAATTGAAATTAAAATTTTTATCAGCCGAAAACTAATTAATAACATTAATTTCAATTAAGCCTACACTAGGCTTTAAGTTTGTCCGTTTCTTGGACAAGTTGAAATCAATTTAAGCTGGTTTGTGAATTCCAATTGTCAGGAAAAGCTGATTTATGGGTTAAAATTCAGAACAGAAATGAAAAGAAAAGGTAATAAAACAACAGCTTTTGCTTTCTGCTTTTTGGCCTCTGTTTTATGATGAGTTTTTCACGTGCCGCACACACAAAAAAAACCCTTGTCAATGCCAGGACACACTTGTATACGTACATACACAATGAAGCAGGCGGCTCCTGTCAATAAAAAATGCCTTTGAGCCGGTCCACAAACAAAAATGGGAAGCTTTTCCATTTTGTAGGTATTATGTTGGGAGAATAGAAGCCAGATAATTGCAATATGTTCTCTCAATGGTTTTTCATTAATTATGCTGCCCAGTGACCAGCCAGAGAGAGAGAGAGAGGGAGAAACTATATTTTTCTTTTGCCAAAATCAATCAATAAAGCCACCTCCCTTCCCCACCTAAAGCAAATAAGTAGAGTCCTTGGACACAAGCGTATCAGGCCCAGGAAACGTGAGGACATGAGAGAAATCTGCTGGAACATAAAAGATGACGAGCCTCGCTGCAGGCTATTGAATCGAATACGCATTGAAGTAGGCATACTGCCTCCCGACTCCCCCTCTTCACCCCTGTGTGTGTGCGTGACTAACATTTCCCGCAATGTTGATGGATGGCTAAAAGGAACTGGACAGGAGGCTTACACAAATCTTGATGAAATAATTAAAACCAAATAAATAACAGGTAAATAAAGAAATAAATAGAATCAGCTGCAGATGAAATTACAGACCAGAAAAATGTTTGCTTTGCTGCCCAAGTGCTGCTCTTTGGGCTTTCTGGAGCTATTTTCACAAGAATCTTTTTTTTTTCTTTTTGATTGTTTTTAGTTTTTAATAAAAATATCTCTCTTGGTTTTAAATTTCTGTGAAGGAATAAAACCGGCACTGCATTCATAAAAGAACCGCTTAAGATTCTGAATGTGTAAGGGAACTGAAACAGAAACTGATGTTTAGAATTTTTGGAGAATTTTGGGATTCGAGAACCAAATTTGATTTAAGATGTCCATTCAGAGAACCTCTTAAAATACAGAACCAATACCGAAACCGGAACTGGTATTTTGCTTACAGGAACTTGACGCGGGTCCTAAACCCCAAATGAACTAAACAAAACGCAGAACTAGGTCCGGACTGAATCCGGTTATCGAAAAAAGTTACTGAAACCCCAACGTCTACACTTAGGCCCGATTTCTCAATGTGGGGTTTGTCAACTTGACCGGCAGGTTAACCGAATTTGATTGTCTCATGCGTAACCGGAGGAACAAACTTAACCGCAGCTCGAGCACTGGTTAAAGTTAACCGCGAGTTCAGTCCCGATGGAATTATCGATAATTTTCGATATACAAACAGCTGTGATATGATATGATATGTGATATGACAGAGAGTTCAAATCAAAAAAATGCTGGAAAGATCAAAAAACCAAGATGTTAATATATTACTGTAGGTCAGAAATCTACAATCACTCCATAACAAAGTGTTGGAGCCAGTTGGGAATTTTAAGAACAGATTTTACGTTGAGAAAATCGCATTTTTCCTCTGCACACTTTTTGGAGCTTGCATTGTAAGTCCGCTTTGTAATCAAAGATTTTTTGTAGGTGAATTAAATTTTCGTTTGAACGCTTGTTCTCGTTTCAATAATATTTAACGGTCGATTTGGATTTAAGAATGTCTCATACATTTTTAAGTAGTTTTACTTGCAAAACGGTATAAATTCAATCCCGATCGATCTAAAACTCTGCCAGTCCATTTTTTCGGAGTGTTCGTATATCGAAAAGAACCGCTTAAAGCTTAGTTCCAGAACCCAAACCCATATTTTCATATGTTTTTGGAGGCGGTAGTCGAGAATCACATTTTTTAGGAATCGAAAATACCGAAAAGAACCGAAACATCGTACCGGTTGGAGTTTCGGGTTGGAGTTCGGATATGGTTATTGGTTTTTCATAAACTGAAGGTATGCATTAAAGGAAAATAAACGTTTTGTGACCTGTGAATACATGTTGAGTTGCTAACTTTGTGATTAAATTTCATCTTTTGTAGAGTAAAACATTATGAGGAGCTGTAAAATATTATACTTGGTAAATTAAGTTTCATCTTCTGGTAAATTACCATTATCCCGTTCTCCCGTAACCTGACCAGAGTATATTACTTTCAAGCTTGACCGACTTTCTTCTTGTTTTAGGAATCAAGACGGCCTGCAGGCGCGCTGTGTTTTTAGAATGGCATGAGAAAAAGCGGCTTCAAACTAATTTTCAGCACCAGCAGAGTTCATATTTTCCAACCTTATTATAAAATTGATCTACATGGTGTACTCGGGGGTGACACAGAACCTCTTCCAACCACATTCCGACCGAAATCCAATTCTTAGGTGCCACAGAAATCTCTTTCGGTTGGTTTCAAGCCTCTCGTAATTTGTTAGGAGACTTAGACAAACCAACCAATACACAAACAAACCAAATCGACTTCACGAACCTACGCAACTTAGCACTGTTTTTGTTGTTGGATCATAATCTAATACAAACACCTTTTAACTCGACTTTCAAAAAAGAAAACGAAATCTCTGGAAGTTCTGTGGCACCGACAGATTTTTTGAGAGATTTGCAAACCAACCGACGGCAAAATCTCTAGAGATTTCTCAGTCACCCCCCGCCTAAGACGGATTACAATTGCGTTATTGAGGAACTTAAAATTTTCGGCAAAAGATCCTCCGAAAAGTGGAGAATATGCAATCGGGATAAGAATCGATTTGAGTGCAACAACGCAGCTTAGTTGAAAGAACATTTGGTTGTTCTACGCCCAGACAGGAAACTGGGTGCAGGACGAAAAGAATAGGACATTGCTGACTCCCACCCAAATCGTCAATGCAGTAAGGTATCGAATCTCGTCGAACACAACACTTGCAATGGGCTTATGAGAGCAACATGTATTAGCCTATACAAATGCGGAAAACTGAGTGCATCGGATATAATATCAATGGAAGGCATAGATCCCTTCAACAAAAACTTATATATGCTTTTTCAAGCTGGCACAAAAGCACGAAAAGCCAATATCTTCCTATCCGCTAAGAGGATGTGCTATCTGAATTTCGTGAGAACGGAAGACTGTTGGGCAGAAGTTCCGTTGCAGGAAATGCTGGAGCCAATATTATAGAATGTGTCAAAAGAAGACTTGGAAGCCCGTAACAAAAATTTACAAAATTTTTCTTTCTTAAGGAACTTCTGGAACACTCTTAGCGTAACATTTTCTGGTAGTTAAGTAAGTGGTGGAGATAAGCGCGGAACGGAATTTAAAATTTGGAAAGAAATATTCTAGTTCAACGTTTGGTTTGGCAATTTAAGGCCACTTGTAATTTCCTTAAGAAAAATGTTTTAAAACTTTTAAAACCCTTTGATAACTTTTTGGGTATTTCGGCATTTGGCTTTGGGTTTCCTTTTCTAAATTTTTGTTACAAAATTTTTGCCTTTTTGCACCCTTGAAAAATGCTTCTAGCTTTTTCATCAGTTTTGCTGGTGTTTTTTCAGTTCTCTTCATTTTGTTATTTATTTATCAACCAATGTCAACCCTTGAGCTATTGATAAGCGCGTTAAAATATTTAATCGGCACAACAACTACTCGTACACTCACACTTGGCACACTCACCTGACTTTGGCTGGGTGCTCCAACGACGACAACGACGACGACGTTGATGGGGGGCTGCTGCTGCTGCTGCTGTTTGTCTTGACTCGAATCTACTCTGACTTTTTGTCACTTGCTGCGGCTCTGCTCCTGTTGTTGCGTTTGCTTTTTATGGCTAAAACCAAATTAAATTTGTTACTCTTGGTGTTGTTGTTGTATTTGATGTGTTTTTTTTGTTTTGGGCTGGCTTTTGCCGAGGCTGCCTTTTGGGTTTTGCCTCCGTTTGACTTTGATGTTTCAACAAAAAAAAAAAAACAACGACAATTCGTTATTAGAATTGATGGAAAAAGCGTATTTACTGGGTTTAAGTGAAATTGATTTTCAACATTTTTGAAAATTTCAAGCGTTATAATTAAGTTAATGGGAATTGTTGCTGCAGTGCCTCAATGTTTATCAATGATTTATGTTTGTTTAACATTTTTCTGCCTTTTTTGCGCTGCCTACGCTTGTGTATACACCCATACATATGTATGTAGATAGGTGTGCGTGAGTGTGTACCATACACTTTTGTTCTGGCCATGTAATTGTTTAATTAATTATGGTGTGTGTGTGTCTATGTGTATGCGAAATAATTTTTCGCTTAAATAAACATTTCGCAGGTTTTTTTTTGTTTTGCTGTCTGCAGCAATTCGTTAAGATTATGTACGAGTATGTGGGTATGTTTGTATGTATGTTTGCATGGCTTATTTGCACTTGCTGCTCTCTGTCTATTTGCCGAACGACTCCTACACTGGGCAACAAAAGAGATTAATCGTTGTGCAGAGAGTTGTTACCTATTAACATTAACTGACCCCAATCGGGGGAAAAAAGACTAATAAAAGTCTCTCTTCAAGTTCAACTGGATTTGAAGTGAACAGAAAGAAATGTGTCATAATTGGTTTTTGGTTTATTTTTAAACCAATTTGATTTGCATTCGAGATTAACATCTAATTTTATGGAAACTTTCAGACCTGATAATAAGTTTCTTAAATAATTATTAAAGCATTGTTAAAAACTGGAAGACGAAGCTGGTATACCCTGAAAAGAATCAATATTTCTTATATATTCTTCTTTTGACACATTTCTAGAGCGATAATTGCTCGTAAAATGGCGTAAAAAAGGCGTAGAGGTTCGTTAAAATGTGGATCAGATCTATAGATCCTAAGGTTGTCCAACATATCTTGCAAAAACCTCTATGAAAACACCTCCATTAAAGAACATGAATCGAAAAGTTGAATATATGAGGAATGCAATACTGTTCTGAACCGAACCGCTAGTTCTTGCTCGTATGCCGAGCCGGAAACCGAACTAAAGTATGTTTGAAAACGCTGAACTAGACCGAAAACGCTGCGATTTGTTTAATCTTCGAGTGAAAACCTAAAAAATTCTGCAGAAGATGCGGTCCAAGGACTTTAACCTTTTATGTTTGGTTCTGTTCGCTGTACTGTTCCACCGACCTAGTTTAAGTTCAAACTTTGGTTCTAGCTTCTTAAACTTGTTGCCTCTAGTTTTGACAATTTCGCAATTGTGAAATTTCCAAGCTTTTGATACGCCAAACAATATTGAGATCATCTTATTTTGTGATCGTGCGGATTCCTACCAAAATTTTTTTGTACATAATGTAAGAGTATAGTTTTTTTAGTTTATTTATTTAGTTTAGATATTTAGTATACAATTTGTAAGCGGTACCACTTATATATTTCCCAAATTAAGACCATAATACGATAGCAAACTTTTGTGGCCGTATTTTGTTGTTGGCTTTTAATTAGGGTTGTTGATAATATATCAAAATATCAATATATCGATATTTTTATACAAAATGATATATTTATATAGTGATATTTTGTTCGCCCAAATATCAAATATGGGCATTTCCACAGCACGCACGCGACAGTCGTACGAATTTATTAACCTTCATCATAAAGAAAAACAAAGAAAATTTTTAAAATAAATTTGTTCATATTGGTTTTTGAATAGCATTTTAGTAGCATTATTTTTAATGTATAAGCTGGGAGTTGTAGAAAGAGAAGGTCCCAAGAAACTGGCAGAAAAAAAGGAATACGATATGTGACAGAATATGGAAGTGCGTTTTTTGGCTTTCATAAAAATTCAAAAATCTGCGAAACCCGTTCGAGTTTCTTAATACAACAAATTTTAATACGATCTACAAATATGTAACTTTATATTTAGAGCTGATTCGTTGAAAAATAAATGTTGGTGTTTTTTATATTTGACTCATTATGATACGTTACGTGACATACGTTATGCGACAAATTTTACTCTACGATTATTTTTGTGGTTTCTTTTATAATGCAAAGAAAAACTTACTGTTAATTGCACTCACATAGTCTGTTATGGTTTCTTATGCAATCTTTGTTTACACTTTGTACCCTTAAAATGATTTTGGAGAGCAAAATTTAACGAAATCTATAGGAACTTTTTAAAAAAAAAAAAAAAGAAAAATGGTGATTGCTCGACTTTGCATTTAATAACCTCGAACTGGAATATGAATAAATGTAAAATTGGCTTAAACTAGTTTAATTTAATTGTTTCCTAAAAATATGAAAAAAGCGTTTTAAGTACTTCTAATTTTTTTGGTCTCGGTTGACCTTTCTGTGTTTTCTGTTTTTTTATGATATTTGTGCGTTGGTCACTCTGTGATCTGTGAAGCAAGCGAAAACTCATTTAAGTGCAGCGGAGAGATAAAAAATGGATTCAAATTTCATAAGAACAATCTACAGTGATACAAAAAACGGCACAGCGAAGTGTAATCTGTGCGGGAAACTAATAAAAACAAGCGGGAATACAACCAATTTGCATCAATATATTGTTATTTGCTTTGCGCATACAATCTACTTGGTGGTAGATGACATACTGAAGGAGATTTCGTCATTTTCCAACATTTTGGACAATGTTAAAAGAATTGTAATGCATTTCAAGCACAGACCTGCATTAATGGACCATTTGCGAAAAGCCCAGGCCGATAAGGGAATTGCGGAAGGTTGTATTAAGACCTTGCAGCAAATCGTTGTCACGCAATGGAATTCGTGCCTTGATATGCTGACGTCCTTTTTGGGTCTTGCGGACAAAGTTGCAATCATTCTTATAAACAAAGCCGAATTTTCTAAAGGATTACCAGAAATACTATCGGCTAAAGAGCTCAACATTTGCCGTGATTTTTGTAGCCTTTTGAGCGCATTTAAAGATGCAACTGAGAAAATAAGCGGAGACTATTATGTTACTGTCAGTATGGTGGTCCCGTTAATTTCACTATTATTAAAAAACACAAATTGTAAAAGTGGAATCTGACGAGGGCATCCTTACTAAAGAGTCGCTTCGTAAACTATTGGAGAAAAGGTTCAAGCCACTTGAATCCAAAAAAAATATTAATTTTTTTTAAAAGATGTAATCGGGGTACAAGAAGCGGCTAATGATATATTAAAAGAATTGGCTACACTTACTCAAGAAAAACCGGTATGTCAAGTTTTAGAATTAGTAATTATGTATTAACTTTAATTAAAACTCACAGTAACTAGTTAAATATTGTAATATTTTGATTCTTCCCAAAACAAAAAGAAATATTAATTGATATCATTTAAATTTCTTCAGATTTCAGATGACAGAAATGCAGATGACCCGTGTGTTGACTTTATGGAAGCCCATAATAGGTCAATTTTAAAAGGCCTGTCACTGTCAGCTAAAGTTGTACCTTAGCTTGCCGCAAGCATCATGGGAAAGTATTCCCATAATATTCTGGAACTCGCATAAATCGGCCATGCCGGGACTGTCACAACTCGCACTCAGGTATCTAAATACACCTGGGAGTTTAGTGCCTTCAGAGCGACTACGCTATAAAATGTGTCATTTTTGAATCCCGCAGTCGAGTGACGGATTTTCATATAAAGCAACGCGTATTTTTATACTCTGTACCAGGTACACAGAGTATATTAAGTTTGTGCAAAAGTATGTAACAGCCTGATTAGGTTTAGATTACGTTTGAGAAAATTGGGCTCAATGCCAAGAGGATTCAATTCGTCAAAAAGAGATGACCTGATTTAGTAATAAAATTGTGAACTTAAAATTAAAAAAAAACCAACGTTTACACGCTCCAAATTATGTGTCTGAAAAGAGCTGAGCTTAAGAGCGTTTTGGAGTAAACACATAAACTTGTGGGTTTTCGGAACACACTCAGTGCTCTCTAAGCACGGGCTCACAAAAATCACTTATATCTGAGCATTTTCCGAGTTGAAGTAGGCTGGTACTCGAAAATTTTGTTTTGGTTGAATGTTTTCCCAGCTTGTGTCTGAAAAGAGCCGAGCTTAAAAGCGTTTTTGGGAAAACACCAAAATTTTAGGGTTTTCGGAGCATATTCGGTGCTCTCTAAGCACGGGCTCATAAAAAGCACTTGTGTCTTAGCATTTTCGGAATTGAGGTAGGCAGGTAATCGAAAATTTTGTTTTGGTTGGATGTTTTGCTTCAAGAGCCCAGAAAAGTAACTTCTGTGAGTCTTTTATAATGTTGTTTTATGCTTCATTTATAAAAAAAGTGTCGGAAAAATGTCAGAAAACGCACATATTGTGTCAGAAAAGAAAAAAGTCAGATTAGACTCAGAAATTTTCCTCATTAAGTGTGACCGTTTTAATAGAAAAAACGCTTTTTCTGGACTCTTTTTTGTGCACATTATGACGGTGAATGCTCATAAAAAAGTGGCAGAAAAAGCTTATATTGCTTGTTGAGAAATTCTGTTAGCCAGTTTAGGTTCGGGCGTAATAAAAATGTTCTGCTCCGGTTTAGTTTCGGTTCGGACATTCCATAAATCCCAGTCTCCGACTGCGGAGCGGTTCCACTTCGAACCAGTTGCAGCCCTAGTTATAACTGTCAAGTTTGTCCTAACAGCTGATTCTGCATTGTAAAATGTGAACTGTTGATTGGTTTTTGTGTATAAGAGTTAATATTTATTTAGTAGAGTGCCCCAAAAAACTCTTACAGCTCTTCTACAGAAAGTTAAAATCAATTGGTTCTTTTTCCCAAGCTAGGTTAAAGCCTTGGTGTAATAACAAGGTAGAGCAGAGTGGAAGGAAGCTAACAATTGTTGTGCTTTCAGCAAAAGCTCTTATCTAATCACTTTTCCACTTGTCTTGTCATGTTTTTACAGTTTTGGTATAAAAACCCTAAAAGAGAGAGAGAGAGAGAAAGAGAGAGGCTTAAAATGGTCTTATACCTCGGTTCCCAAATTATAACGGCACCTGTTGTGGCAGCCGGTTGATCCAAGGCGAACTAGTTCAAACCAAACCAAATTTGTAACTATTGAAGATGACCGAATTAGATAAACAGATTACAGAACAAATTTAATTAAATTCTCATAATTAACACTTAATGGGGAAGCTCATCAATTGCCGTCGGCTTGCAAAAGCCGGCACCCGCAGTGCTCAAAACCAGGCCTAGCTGCTGCTCCCACACTCTCAAACTCAATAGCCCAGCCTCAAAGCGTGTTTATTGATTGTCCCCCCGCCAAACTGCACAGGCGGCTCCCACCCCCGCCCCCACCCGCACCAAAAAAAACCTTGCCGACAACCAACAACAACCAGCCCAAAGTGATAGGTAGATTTTTTTTGTATGTATGTATGTATGTGTGAGGGTTTAGGGGAGCCTGTCGACTGCCACCCTCCGCCCCCTTCGTTCACTCCTCGTGCATATCGGCCTCGTTTTTTTTTTTATTACGCGCACGTAGTGTAATTTTTTCACCTTTTTGTCCGTTTTGGTCAAACACTTGCACAATTCAAGGGGCGGGGGTGGGAGGCGCTGGTTTTTTTTGTTTGGTTATTTTTTTAAGTAATTACTTTTTAAATTTTTAAACGCACGCAGAACGCATAATCCGATATCCGACAGAACTATGCGACAAATATAAAGATATCCACTGACGACGGCACACGTTACTATAATACTGAAGTGGATCCCTGACGACGGCTCATGTTACGTTACGTGAGGCCCAGGCGTTAGCTTATTTATCGATAACTACAAATCGAATGGGGTCACTCTAATCAAGCTAGCAACGCTGCATAAGCTAATTTTGTGTGTGTGTAAAACAAGCAGCAGCAGCAAAACAGGCGACGAAAGTTTAAGTTATAAATTATAGCCATGGCATCCAGCTAAGGTTTACAAACTCCCTACTGGCCCACCACAGCGGGGAAAGAGAGTTGTTCACGCCACCCCCGCTCCCAGCCCTTTACCACAAATGAGTGTTCGTGTTTGGCCATTTCCTGTGTGTGTGTGAATCATTTAACTGTTACCAACAACAACAGATAGAGCAGACGTTGACTGCGCCGCCAGCGGGACCCTCCAGCGCCAACTTTGAAGAACTAACCGAGCGCACCTTGGGCTACATCAATAGCATGGGCAACGAGGATCACCTACGTCGAAGAAAGACACCCTGTGGCTTCTGTATGTCTGTGTTCAAGTGGATTCCGGTGTTGTTCATCAGCGCCGTGATAGGCTGGTCCTACTATGCCTATGTGGTGGAGCTGTGCATACGTAAGTTGACAACTAATTCCCCCATCTTTATCACAGCTGTATGTACTTATTAAAGGCAATGTGGAGAACCGTGTGGCCATGTCCTTTATGCTACTCTTCTATCACCTCACCTTGATACTGTTTCTCTGGTCCTATTGGCGCACCATAATGACTTCTGTGGGCCGCGTGCCCGACCAAGTAAGCGATGATTAACGCCTCTTATCAGCAACATTTGGGTTAAACTTTCTGTTTATCATTTGCAGTGGCGCATACCCGACGAGGAGGTGACACGTCTCTTTCGTGCCGATAACCCAGAGACCCAAAAACGCATTTTGAATAACTTTGCACGGAATTTGCCCGTGACAAACCGGTAGGATGTGGCCGCCTAATCTCTAGCTGTGCTCTTATTCTAAAGCTTCCCCCTACTATTTCCCAGAACAATGAACGGCTCTGTGAGGTTTTGTGAGAAATGCAAGATCATTAAACCGGATCGTTCGCATCATTGCAGCGTTTGCAGTTGCTGTGTATTGAAAATGGATCATCATTGTCCCTGGGTGAACAACTGTGTTAATTTCTACAATTACAAATTCTTTGTGCTGTTCCTGGGCTATGCACTGGTCTACTGTCTCTATGTTGCCTTTACCACACTGCACGACTTTGTGCAGTTCTGGAAGGTAGGTGCCGTAAGTTTCGTTTTTGAATTCTTAGAAAAAAAATTGCACTTCTGCATGAATTGTATGCACATTTTTTTACTATTATAACCAATTTGTTGTAATGCCACTTGATACACTTGTACTTACCTATGTATATAAAGTACGAAAATGACTACTTGGAACAGGGCCAACTAAACGGTAGCGGCATGGGTCGTTTCCACATACTCTTCCTGTTCTTCATTGCCATCATGTTTGCCATTAGTTTGGTGAGTTTGTTTGGCTATCACATCTACCTGGTGCTCGTCAATCGCACCACCCTGGGTAAGCATAAGCAATTTACCCATTATACACTCAAATTTCAACTTCTGTTTGTTATTTGCAGAGGCCTTCCGTGCGCCCATTTTCCGTGTGGGTGGCCCCGACAAGAATGGCTACAATCTGGGACGCTATGCCAACTTCTGTGAGGTATTTGGCGATGATTGGCAATACTGGTTCCTGCCCATATTTACCAGGTAGGTGGTGGCCGCCGCTCACATTCAGCTCATTCTGAACCATTTTGCATTTATTATTAATCTGTGCTGCACTTCAGTTGTTGTTTTTGTGTGCTGTTTTTGTTTTTTTTTTTTTCTAATTTTTCTCTCTAAATATTTGGCAAATTAAAGCTCTTGCTTAGTAGTGCAACTCGTAAATGTTTGTAACCAACCGAAAAAAAACCTCACTAAATCAAGTTTAGAAAGAGAATAGTTAATAATAACAGTGTAAATGTTGTTTTTAGATTTAAGAACCAAAAAACGTTACTGAAATTGGCCACATTTTTATGTTTAGTTTTGTAAAAAGAAACGAAATCTTTAAACTAAGTAACTAATAATATTTAAAATTTAACATGGCAATTGCTAACTTTTTGCTTAACATCAGAGAACTGCAGTCGGTTATTGTATTCCCGCAAAACCTACCAAACTTCTATATCGTAAATACCAACTAACTATTGAATCCAGCTCCCTTTTTTGTGTAGGAAACTCATACACGAATCGTTTTTAAGAACCAAGAAAACAAGCGTTTGCAAGGGTATAAAAAGTTTAGTATAGACAAAGTAAGCTTAGGCTTACTCTCATAAACCCACACCGATTTGGAAATGTAATACATGGGAATCCCTTCTAATATATAGGCCTAAAGCCGTAATTGCACTTGACGATACCTCAGTCTACTGTAGGTTGGCTGTCAAGTTACTCATATGAGAACTCAGATAGCCTACTTCTTATGCAGCTTTACAAATTTTTTTGTGCTTTTGTCGATATCTCATATCTGATATCTTATCTTATATGAGATATCAGGCAAGTGAAAATAAAGCTTTAGGGTTAGGCACTTAAATTTCGAGTATTTTAGCTTGAATCTTAAGAAGTTGCTTATCAGGCATGTTCTCAATTCCGCTACGTTTTGAAAAGTAAACCGAAATCAATTGCGTTTTGGTTTGGATTTGCTGTTCTCAATTCTCAAATTTTACATTGGCAAACCACGGGCCAAACAAAATCGGCACGAGAGAATCAAGCGGAACGGTCGAAAATGAAATATGCGGAATTGAGAGAGGCTGACTTTTACGTTATACGTTTCGTTTTGGCTGGCACTGCCAATTTTTTAAGACATTTAAAACCGCAAATTACATAAATAAATTCTAAATTGAGCACAGAATTAAGGAAAATTATCTTAATATACATTTGGAAACTGTACTTGTGCGTAATTTCCCTTACTTTTCATTTCACCGGCCGACAAGTATAACTTATTAAAACGTAAAACGATTTCGATTTTGTGTTGCGAGAAACTGAATCAATTCCGTTTTCGAAAAGTTGCAGTGGAAGTGGAATTGAGAACATGCCAGTATTATTTCATTTATTTTTCATAAAATGTTGCCTGAAACAAATATTCGAAAACGATTTTCGGGTTTTCTTGAGCAATGAATCGCAGATACTGATGCGAATTATCGATAATACTATCGATAGTTTGCCAGCTCTACTTTATAATGAGTTCGAAACCAACATACCCACCCTTATGTTACATCAAACACAATATTATATCACACCTAAATTTATGGTTTTCAAATTTCCGCACCATTAAAATTTAATCAAATTATAACTTTCCGTACAGAATTAAGAAAATTTCTAAATATTAGACTTAAGGAACAGGCTTAAGGTGTAAAGATTCGCCGTAATTAAGGTTTTTCCTTGAACAGAAAGAAGTTTTCGACACTATTTCAAATTTGCAGCCACTTTAAAAGTCCGAAAATATGACTTTCCAGCTGATTTATGAATAAGTTGCGACGATACATTGAAGGATATGCTTTAAGAGTTGAGATAGGGTAAAAGTTAGGGCGATCCAAGAACATAAGTCAGTTTTTGAAACGTTTTCGGACTGCCTTACCTTCGAAAGTTTGAGAAAAAAACTTTAGAGACTTTATACTTGTTGAGATAGGGTAAAAGTAAGGGCGATCCAAAAACATAAGTGAGTTTTCGAAACGTTTTCGGACTGCCTTATCTTCGAAAGTTTGAGAAAAAAACTTTACAGACTTTATACTTAAGGAGGGTTTTAAGACTTAAGACTCGGCGAAATTAAGGAGGATTTTACCTCCAAACGTCCCGAAAACAGTAACTTTTCAAACAGATTTATGCAAAGTTCGGGGCGTAATCCTTAAATACAGGCTTTTAAAGTTGAGATTCGGAGGAATTAAGGGCAATTCTAGAACAGAAATGAGTATTTTAATCATGCCGTAACTTCAAAAGTCCGAAAAATACATACTAAAAAAACTTTCCGTGCAGAGTCAAGAATAAATGGGAATGTTATAAATAAGGACGGGCTTTAAGTGTCATGGATTGGCCGATCCAAGAACATAATTTGTGGTATCGGTATTTTTAGGGCTGAAAAAGTGAAGAAAAATTATTTCCGAGCAGATTTAGGGAAGTTTTGAGTTTTCTTGGAAAACGAAAGATAACTTTATCTCTATAAATCAGAGCTCCCAAAATATGCTCAACAAAAATACAAGCTGTCGCCACAACAGCGACACACAAATTTTCCTCGTGCGTACATCGGAAACACAGCCTCTTCCCTTTGAATATTCGCGCTCCCTGACAGTTTCGTTGCGTGTCTGTAGGGCAAACCCACTAAAAAGCCTACTTAACAGAGAAATACATATGACATAATAAATTGGTGAACAAGCAAAATAAAACTGAAGTCAACAAAGTATACGAAATAAGACAAAAATAAAACTAAAAATAGCACACTTTTTTCTCATTCAAATAACAAATAAAAAAAAAACTTTCTAGTTTTTTTTTTTAAGCTAAGACAATATACATGCGCAAGACACCTCACCGTTTCGTTCCATGAGCGCACAAAGAAGCACGAGCCCACTATGACCAAAGACACGGAACAGGTTTAATGCTTTTTATCCCGTTTTCATTGTGTCTGCGAGCAACAGTTCTTTTTGGGACTTTCTGCAAAAAGGGACCACTTCTTGCGAGCTCTGCTATAAATATAAAAGAGTTTTTCTTGAACGACTGACTGATTTACTAATTAGCAATTTTCGCACAGCCTAAACGGTAAGAGAGGGCTGAAATTTGTACAGGAGTTTCCTTATGTGGTGAAAGTGCGAACTAAGACAGGGTTTTTGAAAATTCCACCAAGAAAAGTAGGAAAAGTTAGTAAGGAGAAAATTGTATTTCTCATCCGATTGACTTGAATTTCGGGTTGTAAGCAAATTATGCGAAATAATTAGACACATAATTTCCCGATTTCGGAAATTCCATCCACAAGGAAAATTCCCAGGAAATTCGATATGCCTAAATCTATTTTTTATCCGATTGATTTGAAATTCGGTTTGTAAGGATAGTAAGTGAAATAAATTGAGATGTGATTTATTGATGTTGGAAAATTTTGCCTTAGGGTCGGAAAATTCCCAGAAAACTGCACGCATAAAACTATTTTTCATCCGATTGACTTGAAACTTGGTTTGTAAGGATAGTAAAAGAAATAACGATGACGATAACAATAAAAATATCAATAACGATAACCATGACGATAACAATAAAAAATATCAATAACGTAAACGATAACTACAATAAAACGATAACAATAACGGTTACGAAAAGGGATACATATAAGACTCGGTTTGTGTGCTCTACGGTGGACAAAAATAGTTTAATTATCTAATACAGGTCGGAAAAGAAAAACTGACACTGATCTATCTGTTTAAATAGCTTTACTGATCCAGTACAGACTGACGGCGGCGTAGCGAAGCGCGTCGGGATATATGCTAGCTTAATTTATGTATAATAAATGTAGAGTAAATCACTGTTCCGAACCGAAACCGCGGTTCAGTTAGTTGGCTTCAAAAACCATGTTAGATAGCAAACCTGATTTCATTGCCATCAGCCTTAAATGGACGATCCCCATGTGGTACGTTTTTAGCCCAAAAATTGTACGGTTAAGTGACAGCCACTTTGAATAAAACGGTAGGTAAAACAGCAAATTATGCGGAAAATGTTTTCTTATCGATTTTCGATCAGCTGTTTATCAACAGATAAACTTGAAAACGATTCAATTTAAGTGTAAGTGTAGAGAAACTGGAGCTGTGATTCCGTATAAACCATTTTGATATCGGTTGAGGATCTTGACGAAAGGAAAAAATACTAGACCTTAAAGATTTTACGAAAATAATTTTCACCACAGAAATAATTCAAGTTAAGAGCCTATATCTACCCCCTTACGTTTTTTTTTTTTTTTTGGAGGTGTAAGCTGTGCTTAATTAATTCAAAAGGTATATTCAATATTTAAGGGCGATGGTATGCGGTGTTTACGCTATTAAGGCGGTGTATTAACAAAGCAGTGTTAATGTAAAAAGCGAGGTCTTAAAGCCGATGCAGTTCCCTGCTTAAAGCACACCTCAAATAATCTCACACACACACACACAACAATGTATTTAATTAATGCTCAAAATTCTAACAAAAATGCAACTACCACAAAAACAACAAAAAACCAAAAACAAAACCAATTCTGTTAACAAAATTTATATAAAAACCTTTTCAATTCGAAATTAGTCGGGGTGATGGCTTGAGCTTTCCCACATCCACGGAGCAGCTGGGCGATATACCAGCCCAGCGTTATGATGCCATGGGCGATACCACCACAAACAGGTTAGATGGCAAACCAACAGATAAGTTGATTGACGCTATACCCCTCAATTCCACAAATCATCCACCTTCGCCTCATCAACAAGTAAGAGAAAACAGTCAAGACCCACGCCAGCAAAACCAGCAGCAGATGATGCAGCCGCAGCACCACCACCAGTCCCCGCCTTTACTCCCACATCCCGCACATCAGTCGGAGCTGGAACTGGCAAACGGCCGATCGTCAAGCAACAACATGGCACCCGGCACAGTCCCGTCTAGCACGACGGTGGTCATTGATATGGTTGGCGACCATCGCGATGCCAGCAAAATGAATGGCAGTGGACCAACACCATCGATGGCCATCTAAAACTCCTCCTCTCTCTCTCTAGATTTATATTTGTTATGAACTGCCAGAGTTATAAATCGGTGACAAACCAAGTTGTGCGGTTGTTGTGTAAATGTATGTAATTATTTTTAAATTAAGCTAAAACCTAATCCCAATCCTGTGCAGATAGTTGCCCTCCCAGTGAGTGGCCGGAGAGAGACTGTATAATTCAATATAAATTCTAACAAGTCTCCGATTGTTTCTTCTCTTTATTTAACGAATTTTGTAAGCTGGCATTTAACGAAATTATTTACCAATTGATTAAAGTTTTGTGTTAAGTTGTTCAATTACTTTGTAAGATTAAAAAAAAAAGCAGTTAGGGAAAGCTAAAATTATATATAGCTTAAGGCGTTTCCCTTTTGATTTTAAATGGCTTG
The DNA here is from genome assembly GCA_018904265.1 of Lordiphosa collinella. Classification (NCBI taxonomy): domain Eukaryota; kingdom Metazoa; phylum Arthropoda; class Insecta; order Diptera; family Drosophilidae; genus Lordiphosa; species Lordiphosa collinella. The sequence goes on from JAEIFV010000370.1 coordinate 237,396, forward strand.
ATTATTTTAATTTACAACCTTTTGATATGCTGTTTTTTTATACAAAATATATTTTAAAAAAATCTAAATACTGCCAAGATTTGTTTTTAATTTGCCAATGTTCCTTGCTTAAGCTATAACTTGCTTCTCTGCACCGCACACACACACACAGATATCACACACATTGCACACACACACACATTACTAATTATGCCCATTAGTGTTGGGTTGCTCATGAGTAAGTGAACAAGAAAGAGTTGTTGCTTTGAATAATTTTTTGTTTGGTTACTCACTTAATTAAGGGGGTTTGTTTGTTGAGTTGCTTCTTTTTGAGCACTTGTACACTTATTTGCTCTTTTTTGTTCAGTTGCTCACTCTCCAAGCAACTTAAACAAGTCAAGGAATAACGACAACTGCACAAAACTGATCAAGTGACAAGCAACTGAACAAAAAGTACATCTGAGCAATAAATTGAACAACAGAACAATTTGAATAACTTTATAAGATGTCTTGCTCACTTTTAGTAGCTCGTTTTTGTTCATTTTTTCACAATTTTACTCTTTTAATGAACGACTGAACAATAAAGTGAGCGACTAAGCAGAGGGAGTAACTTAGAGAAATAAGTTGCTTACTTTCAGTGGTCCAATTTTAAATTAGTTGCTCAGTTTTTCACAAATATACTCTTTTATTAACCACTGTAACATAGATGGAGCAACTGAGCAAAGTGAGTAACTTAGAGAAATAAGTTGTTCACTTTCAGTGGTTAAGTCGTTCACTTACTCGGTTTTTCTCAAACCAAGTCAACAACTGAGCAAGCAAGAGAGTATATGAACCATTTGAAACACAAATGAGTGAGCAGTTGAACAAAAAAGAACCACTGAGCCATTAAATGAGCAACTGTTCAAAGTGAGTAACTTTGTTAAATGAGTTGCTCACTTTAAGTGGTACTGTCGCCCATTTACTCTGTTTTTTTCTTGGATAGTTACTCTTGGATTTGCTTTTTTTGGTTCAGTTGCTCACACACTCGCTCTTTTTTGTTCAGTTAATCAAAGCAAAGTCAAAAACTGAGCTAGCAAGAGTAAATGAACAATTTAAAACTCAAATGAGTGAGCAACTGATCAAAAAAGAACCACTGAGCCATTAAATGAGCAACTGAACAAAGTGGGGTAACTTTGTAAAAAGAGTTGCCACTCTTCAGATGTTACTGTCGCCCATTTACTCGGTTTTTTTTCCTTTTTTTTTCTTGCTCCTTTTTGTTTCAGTTGCTCACATACTTGCTTTTTTTGGTTCAGTTAATCAAGGCAAAGTCAACAACTGAGCAAAAAGAGAGTAACTGAACAAAAAATAACCAATTTGTGAGCAATTGAACAAAAAATGCAGAAGTGAACCACTGAACAAAGTGAGTAAGTAAGTTAAATGAGGAAACCCAGTTTTTGAGAGAGCAACCAAACAAGGAAAACAGCTAAAAGAGCAACTGAATAAAAAGTAACAACTGAGCAACCAAGTGAAAAACTGAACAATTTGAGTAACTGCTTTGATCACTTTTCACTCAACACTAATGCCCATCCCCGCCCCATTCTCTTAACCACAAAACTGTTCAAAATGCAAAAAAAAAAAACCAAATACCCAAATCTCTTAGCTTTGGCGATGGCATTAGCTATCCCATACGACATCTTGAAGAGGATACCGAATCCCTGCTGGGCTATCATAGCGATACGCGCATCGAACTGGAAGAGGACTTTCTGCCCGAGGCACGTTTTCAGGACTCGATTCCGTAGCTAATCATGACTAACGACAATGTGGCCACCTATTATATTTAGAGAAGGAAACGATTTAGTATTTGCCTTGTAAATATATGCAGTATCTGACAATTTTCTACCATAGTTTATAAACTGTACAAAATAAGCGCGCGCACCACAAAACCACTACAACTACACCCCCTCCCGCCACACTTTCACCACCACCATTATTGTGTTATTCGGAGAACCTAAAGAAACGAACTCCTAGTGTCTTATATGAGGACGACAGTGCCGACTGAGTTAAATACCAAAAAAAAATGAGAGAAAAACTAGATACTCGCCATAAATATTGTTGTTTTGCACTTGTATAAATTCAAACGCTGCCCTACACTCACACACACACACACACATTGAACAGAAAAGAACGTAAATTGCTTTAGACATTCCAAAATTTTAAATGTAATTGCAAATTAGTTTGTAAGTAGACAAAAAGTTATTAGAAAGCGTTTCGAACAAACAAACATGTTGATGTCTCTTCAAATTGTATATGAGGTTAAAGGAATTATCAAGAAATGCATTGTCATCTATAACTAAAGTTTATAAATATATATATATATATAGCATATAGTTAACAAAAACTAGTAAAAGAATCAAATAAAAGCGGAATGCTATGTGTTAAATGGAACAGGAATGGATTTAAGATTTGGTAAGAGATTTATTTAAAAGTTTTCTTAAACTGCCATCCACACTTATATTTACTCAGCTCTACAAACAACAAAGTACTAGCAAAATTAAAGAAAAGCCTCGTTTTGAGGCTTGCCATTGGCCGAGTAGCTCAAGTTGGGCTGGGAAAGGAAGTAATGGAGCTCCCCAGGTGGGAAACATAAGCCAAAGCCATCCCTGGAAATCTATAGCCTTAATTTTCTGCAATATTTACCTAGTACCCAAAGATTCCATCCCTTATTTGTTCCTGCAAAGACAGCTTTCCTCTTTAAAGGAAAGATAATTTACTCACCATGTATTCAAACCAGAGAGAAGATCGACTTCCTACATAAACCTTATTCCAATTGGTAAATCCTCTGACAATAACCCCCCCGCCCCCCCCCGGCCCCCCCCCCCCCCCCCCACCCCTTTCTACCACAAAATTAAATTTTTTTGAGCCGGTAATACGCCATGTCTCTTGAATTTGTTTCAGAAAGGTATACAGATTCTGTCAGATGTCCGCTTAAATTGACCCCTGAGATCGGAAACGAACAGTTTTGAATTCGCTAATTTAGAAACATGTAAGTAAATTGAAAGAAAATTAAACCTTTTATGCATATAAGATTTCTCTATACTATATCTATACTATACTAAAGACGTGCAAATGTATGTAACAGGCAGAAGGAAGCATCTCCGACCCCATCAAGTTTTTGTTTGTCCGGAAAGTAATAGGACTGAGTCGATTTAAAAAATTTATTGAGCCAATCGTTAGAATTCTTTAAAAACTTTCAAAATAGGCTCCCTTCTGCGTCGATGCAGCGCTGCCAGCGCGATTTCCAAGCATTGAAGTCGTCACGGAAGGCATTCTCCGGAATAGCCTTGAGAGCCGCGGTGCATGCTGCTTGGATCTCCTCTGTCGTCTCAAAATGCTTGCCTTTCATCGGCCTGTTCAGGCGAGGAAACAAAAAAAAGTCCGGGGGTCACATCTGGGCTGTAGGGCGGCTGCGGAAGCGTTGGGATGTCGGCCTTGGTAGCTGTTCACAAGAAAGACGGTGTGAGCCGCCATTTCTGATCGTCAGTGCCCCCCAACCCCGAGTCTCCAACACGGACCGCTCGCAGCAGTATACCGCGCAGTTGGCGCAATAAGTTCTCGATATCCGTTCGAATCGTTCCACACTTCCGATACGAACGGATCGAAATAATCCGTTCAAACGTTTCGCAGAGCGGACGATCCGAACGTGTGCAACGTTTATTCGCGAAGTTGAAAACGGCGCTGCTCCCACACACCCCCCCAACCCACGCCGCCCCCACCACCCCTCCTCCTTCCCCCTACCATTTTTAAAACAATTATATCACACCCCGGACCGACCGACCCGCACCACCGACGACACCTTAACGCCACCACACATTCGCGCGGACGTGCGAACAAAAACACAAGACCGAGACCCGCAGCCCGGCGTGGTTCGATAGATTAAAATATACTTTCTTTTTTTTTTAGTTTTGTTGTTTTTAAAATTTTCATATCTTTCCGATATTTTTACAATGCTCTGAGGTCTCAAATACGTTTTTCCGCTGAGTTTCTGTGCATTTTTCTTTTTCCTTTGTTCCCTCTCTCTTCACATATGAGAAAAATAGCATCCGTTTGAAACCCCTCCTTAAAAAACGGTTTCGTTATAAGAGAAACTATCGTAATTCTCGTATGTCCGGATACATACAGAAATTGTCGGGTGGGAGCACTTTTGGGACCATCTTCGCACACACCTTGCTCATGTTCAAATGCTCCGTCACAATGTCATGAACCACAGATTTTGGTAAATTTAACATTTGGGCAATTAAACGAATACTTAGTCGACGGTCTGAGTTCAAAACTTTGCGCACACGAGTCACATTGTCGGTGTTTGTCGAAGGCGAAGGTCTTCCAGCAGGGTCGATGATGGGCAGCACTTCTCTGTTACAGAATATGTTATAGTCGGGCTTGACCGACTATCTTTCTTGTTTATAAATAGGTATTTGATTTTTGTTTTTCCATATGTTCATATCATTGTTGATTTCTTTAGGATTATTGAATTCGAGACGGCTAAACCAAACCAGGTCGTTAAATCCCCAGATATTTTGTTTGCTGTCGCTAAATCCTAGATGGCAAGTCGAACCCAGTGCTTTGAATCATCTGGAATTCTGTCAGAGGATAATAATAGTAAATTGTGGTTTCCTGACAGTACTCCGTGGGGAAAGTAGTTCGATTAGTGTCTTATACAAACAGCTAAGCTACTATTGGCAGAAGCCCACACTAGCTCTAGACAACTTCAAGTATATGAGGCTTAAACAAGATTGAAATGAAGAAACTGCTTCCGTTTGTAAAAGTTTACAACAATAGCCTAACCTCGCCTGGAGGCCAGGCTACAAATTGTTCAATTTATTATTCAATCAAATCGACTCAAATCATCTTTGCTGCCCGCTTTAAACTGACTTGCCAGTTTAGCCGTGGTACTGGGCACCACCTCAAAATCGTCATCCAGCGGTAAAGAAGTGGCTTCTACTTTATCCCGTTCGCCAAATGGATTTACTGTCTCTCGTTTTGGCTCCGCAGGCAACGTCTTACCTGTGTCATCTGTCTCTTCCTCTAGCAATTTTCTCTTCTTCTTTTTGTTGCTTACCAAGGCATCCCTTGTCATCGTTATACCGGTATCCTCGCTGCGTGGTAGTAAATCGCTTAAATCCTCTGTTTCCACATCCACCTGCTGTGCCTGCAATTTCTCTTGCAAAGCTGCCATCGCTATAAGCACAGCCTCCTCGGTTCGTATGGTGCGTGAACCTTGCCGAGGCAAAACGTTGACATAATGATCGAATAGCAATTCAGGATCATCGACGGTTAACTTTTCATCGTTGCACAGGGCTGACTCGAGACCCTGCAGGCCGCCAAATACAATGAGCAAGTGATTGTATTGAAAGGATCGGGCGGGAACTTCGTGAATATGCTTGCCACGATCGGAAGTGCCTAGGGTTAGGTCGTAGCCGCTTTCAAAGGGCGATTTGGTAAATATTTCCGACAGAGAGTGGGCAATGCGCACCTGATAGCCCCAATAGACGCCCGTTTCGCGACGTGGCTCATCTGGGCTGACTAGTGTACCGCGCTGTTTCCGCGTCGTCTCTAATGAAATAATAAAATTGGTAAATTCTACAGTTTAAGTTCAAGTGTTCCGCTTCTACCGTTGGGGGGATCCATTTTGACGGTCACTCGTACCCCTGGCTCGAGCGGTTTGTCCACCAGTACATCATTCAGTAGCCCCACATTGGCGTAGCTATGTCCTTCCTTGGCCTTTTTGTCGCAGATGACGCCCTCGCGATAGCGAAATTTACTCTGTTGCCGCAGATGATGCGGCGTGTCCAGGGGATTAAGCAGGCCTGAGTATTTCAAATCCTTGTGCAGTGGAAAAAAGAATTTGCGCAAATATTGGGGACACTCCAGATACTGGAGAATGCGAGCCAATTGCAGTGAACTGCTTCTTACTGTACCAGAGGCATTGCCCGGCTCCGCATCCTGCTCGTAGCTACGCTTGGTCTCACGTGCCGTGGCCAGGCCCACATCATCGAATACAATCACTTCGTTGACACGAAATATGCAGGCCGCCCGAGCTATTTGTCCCGCCACATAGGCACGCAGTTCAGCGGATTGGGCATTCTCCAGAATGGAACCCGGCACGGCTATGCTGACGGTAGAGGGATTAGGTTTAGCCCGGGATGCCTGCAGAGCGGCGGCCTCGGCCTGTTGAACCGAATCCAAGGATTGCTGCAGTTCTTTAAGTAATTTTTCCTCTCTACGTTGACGTTTCAGCGCCTTACGTTCTTCATTTACTTTCTTCCAGGATTTGTGCGGCTCGTTGGGATTAGGTTTGCCCTGGCCGTTGACAGTGGGAGTGGCAGGCATGGTTAACAAAAACAATCACAATTGTTTAACTCTGCCTGCAGCGATTACACGTGTGAACCAGTGAACCGTGAACAGTGTAAAATAGCAGTGTTGGCTATTTCAGCCATTTTCAAGCCAAGTCAGCTGATTTAGCTATTTTAAAAAAAGGGCTTAATCATAATACCTCAGTAAAAGAATTATTTGTGATAAAATATTTTTGCTCTGTTTTCCGTTTTAGCTAAGGGTACTTTATTTCTGAGGACACAGTTTGATTAGGCGATCTCTTATGTATATTCAATTATCAAAATATTCATACGAGTATGAAAGACGGCTAAATAGGAGATGAGATCGAACGGCCCCTCCCGCCCCCGCAAATTGGAAAAAACGTCATATCTCCCACAGTTTTATAGACATATTTAGTATTCAGGATTTCTCGATTCGCCAAAGGAATGGTAAAGATCGGATGAACGATAGTTGAGTTATAAGGAATGGTAAAACAATTATGGGCAGCACTGGTCGCAACGGCGATGGGCAGCACTTCACAGGTACAGAGTATATTATAGTCCGGCTTGACCGACTTTCTTTCTTGTTGGATTTAAGTTCTTACAGTGCCTTACGTCAATGTAGGACTCTATCAATATTTGGTTTGAACTAAGCTTGTTTTGTTTTGATTTTAATAATAAAATGGATGAACCATGCTTTTAAATTTAAAAGTACCTTTTTTTACCATTACCTTTAACTAGGTACTGAAAATTCTGGATACCTTTTACCTTACCTAGGGATTTTTTTAACGCTTACCTTGTACCTTTTCTAGGTAAAAAAATGAGTACCTTTCCAATCACTGGAAATAGACTACTATGTCTTATCGGGAAAATATTTAAATTCAATTTGTAAACCAAAAATACACAATGCTGATTTGGACGAAATCACACATTGAAAAGAATTTTTTTGTAAAGTTTCTGTTGAATTTTAGTCCCAAAACAACAATTTCTTAAATGTTGTCTTAGCTTTACTTTTAGGAAATTTAATTTATTTTCAGCTATTTCTAAAAATTTTTTTATTTAGCAACTTTTGGACCTCAACACTATATATAATTAATATTTAGCTATTTTTCTCACCAGCAAGTGGTAACATTTTTTAGGTATTTTTTAGCACCTTTCCAAAAACGCGCGAGGCTATTTTCTACTTTGGTTTACAATTTGCAGCGACTTGCAATTTAGTTCTGTTCTTCCCCCGAAAGTGGTCAGACCTGACAAAATAATGAGTCGCGAAGTCCTGGATCCTCCTGTTATAACCATGAGTCACAATCGTCGCTATCGTGTCAATGTGGTGCATGAGGACTTCGGTGGCCAAAAGTATAACGGCGCCACCAAAAAGGGATCACGTCCAGAGCCCAAAGGCTACGAGGAAGCAGGTTGAACTTGGGGGAAATCTTTTAGTAAAGCAGCATTTGATATATCTAATCCTCACAGATCTCTATGCCGAGGATGATTACGAAGATGATGAAGCCCTTGGCCAGATTGAGCAGACTGCCAATGGGGATTTCAAGCTGGCCCTACATGTGCCCAAGTGAGTGAGACCACCTAATCAAACATTTTATTCACTTCTCCCCCTTTAAAGATCATTCTATGGCGGTATAATTGGCTTCAAGGGCTCCACCAAACGTCGCATTGAGGAGGAGACACGCACAGAAATTTTGGTGCCACGTCCGCATGACAAATCCGATGATTTGCTCATCAGAGGAAAAGAGCGCAGTCAAGTTTGTGCCGCCTTGCGTAAGCTACGCCATCTGATTGATTCGCTACGCAAGCGTATGAGACCCACCCACTTCCTGGCTGTTCCCCTGAACTCGGGACAGATAAACGAACGCTTTTTGGAACTTAAGAAATCCATATTGGAGGCTCAATTGCCGGGCATTGAAGACGATTTATTTATATCGGAGACCTGCAATCATCTGACATTGGGTGTTTATGTGCTTCTCGATGATCACGAGCGTCAAAGAGCCTTGTCAGAGTTGGAGGCCTGTCGCCAGTTTTTGGTTAAACCAAACCAACCGTTTGAGCTGAAAGTCAAGGGTTTGGAAATCATGAACGATGACCCCAGCTCCACTCGTGTGCTCTATGCCCGTGTAGAGTCGCCCGAATTGCAAAAGTTTGCCGACGATTGTCTACGGCATTTTCAAACCACTGGTCTGTGTGCCACTGATAACCAGGATAGGGATTCCGTCAAACTACACATGACGGTAATGAACAATCGCTACCGCCAGGAGAACAAAGATAAGAACTCCAAAAGCTTTGATGCACGCGAGGTGTTAAAGCGTTTTGGTGACTTTGATTTTGGTCTAGCCCAGTGCAACCAAGTCCATTTGTGCGTGCTGAAGTCTTCGCGTGAGGTGGATGAGTTCTATAAGATTACGGGCAGCCTGAAGTTTTAGTACCAATGTACAAATAAATATAATTTTATATTCCAAAATAAATTTCATTCATGGGCAAGAGAAAGTGGCTAGTGTAAAAGTCTTTGCCTGATCCAAAAACTAAGCTTAGTTCAGTTCGGCTTCAGGTTATAGTACTAAAGCATTCGTGGGAAAGAGTTGATCCTGGTTTTGGGGAACTTTAGAACAGTTTTTAATATGGTTTTAGGAAAGAATCCCAGCGATGTGAGCCGAGTCTGTACCTAACCGAACCTCGAACTGGTGATTCTTGCGAAATTCCAAATAAAGGAAGAGAAAAAGTCGGTAAAGCCCGACTATAATATACTCTGTACTAGAGCCCTGCACGAGTCCACTCGTAGTCCCCTTTGAGCCCCCTTTCAAAAAAAAACAGTTTGAGTAAATCAGCTCCGAAAATGTTTGCGAGTCAAGCAGCTCAGGGCTTGCCTTTTTATTATGATCTACATGATTCGTACCAAATTAAACAGCTCATCGCCTCATAGGCTCCAAACAATCACAAGTTGATCTACAAATTGTCATTTTTTTAGGTAATTTAGTTTTGAGCAAAGCAATCGATGTGATTTTCCGTTTATTTAAATAAACATCACGACAATAAGGGTTCTGCAATGGAAGGATATCTATAGTCTTCTTCATCTGAAGAATTCGCAGTTCAAAAAAAATTGTGTTTTCAAAATAAATAGTAACTGAATAATTTTTTGTAGCAAAAGAAATGTTTGAGCATCTTGAATCAAAACATGTACAAGATGTCTACCTGTTGAGCGTTGACCTTCCACTGACTTCACTGATAGAGGGCGACTCGCCATTTGTCCTTTGCGAACTTACCGATTAATGTTTTTATTGGAACCGGTAGAACCGGAATGAAAACGAAAAGTTGGTACCGGTGCAGTTTCGGTCTTGTTTTGTTCATTTTTTCACATGTCTATTCCGCCATAAGTAGGATCTGGATACCTTTTGCCTTACATTAAACCGAAATCAGTTTCTTTTCAGAATTACTATTTGCTTGATATTCAATCATGTGTGAGGGCTTGTGTTCTTACTTGTTAACATCATAGTTGAATTTTACTTTAAGTATCCAGCGCTCCGGAATTTTTATTTCGTCACAATACTTTATATAAATAGAGACACTTTGCTTTGATTTGATGCTCGTGAGCTATTCGAAACTGTTTCTATTTATAAAATACAAGCAAGACGACTATGCGACGTCTAAATCAGAAAGGCAGCATGAATCTACATTTTCAATTTGAAGTTTTAATGGCCAAATGGTATCATCAAAATATATTAACATAACGAAACTATTTTTTCTATACTTGAATACATGTGGAATTTATCGTCTGTGGATTAGCCCCATCCACAGAATCCTTAGGTCCTTATTTTATTATCTGTATTTCACTCACTTCCAACACTTTCTTTGAACTTTTGGCATTGTTTATCCTTCTCCTGCTCATCTTGTAGTTCGTACGCCAATTAACAGAGCGGATAGTCAAGTTCTCTGGATCTTTCTTTCTAAATTCATTTGCGGCCTTTCCAGTGAAGGGCTCATCGGCAGGTTTTGACATGTGGAGTTTTGCCATTTGTTTATATTCCAAACGCTGTGTCAGGATCTCGAAACTCAGCTGCTTCCTCAGCTTGTCCCCATCGACATGCCAATCATGCAGTTTTTCCAAATCAGTAAATCCTTCCGCATAAGTTATGAATTGATCAAAGTCCAGGTATTCTCCGAGTGCCTCAAAGCTCAGATAACGCATGTTGGGACTCATTTTGGCCACAGGAGTGTGATACTTGCAACGATTGTTCTGGATCCAGCGTCTAGGGGGTATTATTTTCAGCTGGTTTTCCTTAGCAGCCTCCAACATGTTTCCCGGATTGTCTGCCAAGGTGGTCACCACGCTGCTGTAGAACAGGGCGTCCTGTATGAGTTGGACCATTTCTGGAAACGCGTAGAACTTGTCTAAGATGTGACCAAAAGGAGCAATTTTTTGACGATCATCAGACTTGAATTTGCCTACCATTGTGGGGGCTACATAGCCAAAACGAATGTTTCTCATCACATTACAAATGGAAGACCTACGACGTGGACAACAGATGAGCCAGAGCAGGCACGACTTACTGAATGGAAGAAGGTAAGATGACCGGACCCCAACCCGCTCCAACGACCACCGCGCATGCTAGACTCTATAAGGCCGTAAGCTGCCTGGCTCGATAATTCCGGGGTGTCAAATCTGGCATAGGCCTTAGTCAAAAACGGTTCTAGGCGACGCGAATGTATGGCCAGTACCGAAGAATGGCATACAAAGTCAATGCCTCGCACACACACACAACCATATCTGGGCATTACTCATCGCCCTGTGTCATCGGAAACATAGACGAAGTGGCAGTCGGGAGGAATTGCAATTGTTTCTTGTCCCGTGACCTTTGTCTCTTCTCTGGCTGCGTTACACCTGACAGTTTTTCCCAGGCAAACAGCAGGAGCTACCCACACACACACCCAGCTGTTTGGACCCAGTGACCCATGCCCGGCTTCCATCTGAATGAAATGGGCGAAATGGTTTTGGACGCCATCGACGATATCGGAGTGGTCGATGTCTACGATCTGGCCTCGGACATAGGCAAGGAATATGAGCGCATCATGGATCGCTTTGGCACGGATGCGGTGAGCGGGCTGATGCCCAAGATCATCAATACGCTGGAGCTGTTGGAGGCACTGGCCACCAAGAATGAGCGGGAGAACGCCACCATACAGTATCTGAGCGATTAGATAGCCCAGCTGGAGAGCGAGAAGCTGGAGAAGGCCCAGTTTCGGCGTCGCTTAGAAAACGAGCTGGAGGTTATCAAGGAAGAGTGGCGTACCGAGACTAACGAGCTGGTTGACCTAGTCTCCTCGCTGCAGGACGAGAACAAACGGCTGGTGAAACAGACTCAGGACTTGAAGTCATTGTCGGCGCAGAGTTCGGGCTTGGGGGCCAGTCTCACCGAGAGCATCATCAGCATGACCAACAACGAGCTGCACAGTGCCCTGTCCGATACTCAGGTGCTGCAGCGTCTTAAGGAGCAGATCTACAAACAGCGAGATGAGCTGAAGCAGCGGGAGCGTGAGCTGCAGGACAAGTACAGCGAGCTGGAGCATCTTAACATTCAGGCAGAGCGTTTGAAGGACTCTGAGCGGGATACACGCCGCCGTCACAAACTCATGCAGGCCCAGGTCAAGACCTTGTGCGAGGAGCGCGCCGATTTCCTAGCCCAGCTACAGGATCAGAGTCGTGAGATCAATCAGCTACGCAAGCGACTGTGTCTGGCCGAGAAGGAAAACGAGGATCTGGTGCAGTCGTATGACGATGATCAGAACGATCCCAATCGTCCGCGCTATACCACGAGCGAGCATAAGGAACTAATCAGCGAGCGTGATGAGCTCCTGACCACCATCGATGGCCTCAATGAGCAGCTGGCTGAGCTAAAGCCACCCGGCCAGACTAAGACCAAACGTTTGCGACACATTTCCAGTTCGGATGACAGCGACGATGATGGTCATGTGGCGGACAACGATGATGATGATGAGGAGGAGGACGAGGAGCCAAATGATGGTGTCGAAGCCGATGCAGATGTGGCAGCGGGAGAAACGCCACCTGGTCACGATGCACCTGTACAAGGACCGCTGCCTTATGAGCCAGATGATGCGCCCTGGAAGAAGAGCTCCGAGTCGGATATCCGCAAATTTTTCCGCAAACTCTTTTTGGATCCATCGGACGGCAATAATACATTCCCGAAACGTTCTTTGGCCACACTCTCTAAAATGGCACTCTCAACCAATCCCGGCTCCGAGGCAGCGAAGTAAGCGTCTTTTGAATCTGCGAGTGTACTTCTATGAATGACCAAAATGCAAGGAACTACTCTAGGCTTGACTAGCAAGCAAAATGGATTCCATATAAACTTACCACATATTATATACGTACATACTAAACATACCCTATACCTAGTGCTGGATACTGATGTTTAACTGATAAATGCCAGTATATTACTGCTATAAAGAAGTTTGATTTATTACACACGGGTAAAATGATTTGGATTTATCTCGGAATTAAATTTCCAATAGCATTGGAGAAAAATTATACTTGTACCGGTATACCGAAATAAGAAACCGGGTACCGTATCGAAACCGAAATAGAAACGGCTTATTTCGGTTAACGGTTCCGGTATTAGTCCCATATTAAAAAATTCATATTTAAAGACGATCCCATTTGAAATCTTTTTTTGAGTTCAGCTTTCCAAAATATATTAGAAAATTCTACCAGAAACAGGTCATTTATTTTTTGAATTTTCATAAACTATTTTAATCTGAAATCCTCGGTGCTTAAATTAGAGATTCTTTTTTTGTCGACCTTATAAACGAGGAATTTTCAACTCAAATCCCATTTCGTCACCAATTCTCTTGGTTTCTTCGAATATTACATTAAAAATTCCTTAATTTGTTCTTGTTTTTAGTAGCTAGGCAATCGCATTGACGAGCGAAAGCTGATGATATCTTAAGTCTTATCAATATATATCGAGCGATACGAAAGGCACATCAAGATTGGCTGACAACCAGAATTTATTTGAATATCCAATCCAATTTTCAACGATCGTTCATAATATTTTAACCAGGGCTGCAAACCTCCTAAAAATTGGGAGAGGTTCACTCCGGGGTTCGAACCCGCAAAACTCGTTGGGTTCGGGCTTACGGAGCGGGTCCAGAAGATCGCTGAACCCAGGTTCAGGTTCGAGCCAGGGTTCAGTCATAATATGTTTTTCACTAATTTTGAAAACATGCATGTAAATTTAAAGAAAATTAAACATTTTGTTTTTGGATGCTGGTCACACTGATCGCAAGGCCAAGTTCAGCTTTTTTCTGCTCCGCAAATCAAATTTCAAATTTAATTTTAAAACGCGTTTTTTGACTGATTGTGAAGTGCCCAAAATTCACCCATTGCCATCCGAACTGGGAGTTATCAACGAATTGCCAACAACTCGCTGGATTCGGAGCTGTCTGTATTGAGTCAGCATTCCCGCCCTCTTTGGTGGCCGCCCGCAGACACCTGTTTGCACCCACACCCGCCCGAGTTTACAACATTCAGTGCAGTACAACACAAGGAGAGTTTATCTGAGGTGACAACAAATCAAAAAACAATTAGTTCAATTGATTATTTATTTACTATTTAATTAATTTACTGTTATAGGTTTCCGACGTAAGTACCTACGTTTTACGTCACATTGTTACGCTACACAGTATCGTAACACGTCAGTGCTGTCAACCGCCAGTGCGTGTGTACTGTTTAGCCGTTTTACGGCCAGATTATTCACATTTACCCAGTTTCTTGCTGTTTGCTTCTGCTTTGTATCAAGAGTTAGATTTTGGTACGATAATAACAAGAAAGAAATTTTTCTTTTTATTATTGGGTACTGAAATGGAGCTGATCAAACCGGATGCAGACGATGGGGATCTGGGTGATGTGGGCGTCTGGACGTTTAAATGGCTGATACTATCCCTAGTTACAAATTTTTATATATTTAATCTCCTCAACCAATCCAATCACACTTCACTTCTTAAACATAGCCAAACATAACGACCAAAGAACCGCTTGGAGTTATATAAACAAAAACTTAGCATTTACAAAATTTAGGCAGGCTAAACGAACCTCTTGGGCCCATTTCTGTAGTAATATAGAAGCAACTTCTGGCGCTTCTCGTCTTAGAAAGATTCTGGCTAGCTCACCAAGATCGCCAGGGTTAATATAAAAAGTAGATGGGACCTGGACCAACTCCAGCGAGGAGTCTCTAGATCTTCTTTTGAGCACTCACTTTCCTGAAACTCCGCATCAAGGGCTAGGTCAACCGACTTGCCTTTACAATACAACACTAATATTGTTACAGCGACCAGAATTGAATGGGCGGGTATACCGTTTAATACAGACTGTACCTCAAACGACGTTCGACAAATTATACGACGTCTATATCCCAAGACGAAACGAGTGGGACAACCTTCCCCACAGTAGAGCCAACGCCATCAATATCTACACGGACGGTTCTAAGCTCGATGAAAAAGTAGGTGGGGGTGTTTCTTTACAATGATAGTTTTCCAAAAACTTTAATACATTAGAATTTTAAGACAGTCTAGGTCAAAAGTAGCAATAAAGTCGTTTGCCAATTTTATATATGTGTCTTTTCATTATCATATTCATTTATCATTGCAATATGTTTCTTTGAAAGTTGTTTTTGTTGTTAGGTTAAATATATTTGGTCTCTTAGATCCAAGAAGTACAGTTGTAAGAATTGGGATAAAATTTGAAATTTGAGAATGTATTTTTACACACTTTAATAACGAATTACTGTACGTTGCAGAAGACTTCTGAACTTGTGTGCGACAAGTTTACCAAGTTGAGTAGAAATCGCTGGAGAAAATTTAAACCGAGTCTGATGGCTTTAGGTATAGCTCCTTTGTATGTGCAGAGCTTTTCATACAGAATTCATTCAAAGTTAATAATTGCCCGCACATTTTGTAAGTCGAATTTCAACGCTTTCTTAGGATTATCCGATCGAAGAAAAGTTCGCAACGTCATACAAAGATTGCAAATGTTTGAAATATCATCCAAAAGAAATCATTGGCAACCAAATAAAAATTTGTTTGAACCGAACCCTTTTTTAAGTTATCTTGCTCCGGTTCGGGTTCAGGTTCGGCCGGGAAAAATTGTTTGCTCCGGTTCGGTTCCGATTTCCAAAAAATCCCGGAGTCTCCGACTCCGGAGCGGTTCGGCTCCGAACTGGTTTGCAGCCCTGATTTTAACTCACTGCTTTTCACTTCTGATAGCTTTTTGCAAAAGTCGAAATATTTTCCAGCATTTTGTGAAATTCTTGATTACAGCACATAATTTGCGCTATGCATATGTTTAGTGAACTAAGATAATTGGGCTCTGGGGGGTCATTCGATCATTCGAACAGCAGTTATATTCTATAGTCATCCGATTTTTACCAAATTTTGTATAAAATAAATAAATGACAAGTTTCAAGATTTTACCATTGAAAGCCAAAAATGATGTTCTAAGACTATTGTTTTGACCTTTCGTTTCTGTGGTAGGTTTATTGTAAAATGTAAAATGGCTTGACACAGCCCCAAAGGGCCAAAGCCGAGCCTCTCTCAATCTCTTAGATTGTGCGCTTCTAATTTCAGCACAACAGAAAGGGACCTACAGCTTAACGCCGAATCCGAACGGCAGTTTGAGAAGCTTTTTATGGCTAATTACTACAAAGCTGGCGCCAACAGCAGAGAGGTGTGGCCGGGTGTAAAGTTTATTCAAAGAAAAAACTTTTCATTAGATGTTCCGAGGCAGGATCGAACCCACGACCTTTCTGCACAACGGTCGCGCACACTAGCCGCTGAGCCACCCGGCCACTGTGGTAGGTTTATTAGTTGTAGGATTTTGAACTAACCAAAACTCCACAATAATTGTTAAATTTATTGAAAAATGGTCTAATGTCTACTTACTGTGCGAGTGTGACCTTAACACATGCCCCCGCTTTCTGTCATGTTTACCCCCAAATCGAATTTATTGTTCGGAATAAAAGTCTTCTTTAGCAATCGTTTGCCCTCTGCTATCTCGTCGCACTGCGTGTTAGCTATAACCTCCCATAATTTTCATTTGAATTTTGTTTCTTAGTATCTCTTAGGCAGCCCAGCGAGAAGCACCACTGTTCGAATCCAAGGAGAACAAAAAACATAAAAAAATGTTGACTAGTTGTTGCTTTATGCGACTCACTACCGGCGGCTATGTCGTTGGCTATATGCAATTAATTGGATCATTTTTAATTGGCATTCTACTGGCCACGGTATTGGGAAATATCGATGATTTTACCCAGTATGTGGCAAAACATATGCTGAATTCAGACATTCCCATGGAGGATATAAAGATGGGTAAGAGAACTTAGGTAGAATCGCTATGGAAATTTGCATGTGTATACAATTTCAGGCATTGTGGTATTTTGCTGGGTTGGCATGGCTGGATTGGTGATCAATATACTTGCCTCGGCCATGCTGTTGTGGGGCATCAAAAAGGTATGTACGCTTCAAAACATTTCTATGCAAAAACTTCAATTTTTGTTATTCTCTAGGAGCGCCATTTACTTTTACTGCCCTGGTTGGTTCTTTGTTCTATTGACTTGGTGTTTACTATTTTATATATTTTCGCATTTGTTGGCGTTATGGCGATCGTGACGCTGGGTAAGTAAAAACAAAAAAAAAACAAAAAAAGTTGTCCAGCGAGCATAGAATTTGTATACATTTTTCTTTCTCTCTTGGGTTATATATAGATAATATATATAGATAAGCATTCTTTCAGCAATTTGAAGATTTGTTTATAAATATGTTTATCAACTTATGTATAACAGAAACAAGAAAGAAAGTCGGTAAAGCCCGACTATAACATACTCTGTACCTGAGAAGTGCAGCCCATCACCGTAGCGACCAGTGCTGCCCATAATTGTTTGTTTCCCTAATAACTCGACAACCGTTAATCCAATCTTTACCATTCCTTTGGAGGATCGATAAATAATCTTGATTTCAAAATATGTCCAGAAGGTTCGAACCTCTATTAAAACTGACGGAGATATGACGTTTCTAAATTGCGGGGTGCGGGAGGGGGCGTAGCAAAAATTGAAAATAAACTTGATCTGACTGCAAGTATACGAAGTTTTTGTCCCATACACGTCGAACCTCTATCTCTTACCATCTCTGAGATCTGTTTGTTCATGCGGACAGACGGACGGTCGGACAGACAGAAAGACAGACAGACGGACATGGCTAGATCGACTCGCCTGTTGATGCTGATCAAGAATATATATACTTTATAGGGTCGGAAATGCTTCCTTCTGGCTAATACATACTTTTGCACAAACTTAATATTTTCGGTGTACCTCTGGTACAGAGTATAAAAAGTAAAATAATTTCGACTACTATAATTTCGATAACTAGCATTTCAAGCGCTAAGCTCATTTCAAATAAGACTTGGAAAAAATACTAGCATCAAATTTTTGGCTTAAACAATCAGGGCCATCTAGCACATAATTAAATATAACCATTGATCAAAAGTAACGATTACAAAAACGAGTTCGATTTTGCTTAAGAAATAACAAAAAATTCAAATATTTAACAAATCTCTATTTTCTTTTTTTGCAGCTTTAAGAATTTACATCTTAATTGCCATCTACTCGCTGTTCAAACAAATTCAGGCCAGTCGTCAGCAGCAACACCTTCCAATTGGTACCCATACTCCAGTTTATTATAAGCCAGCCAATCCATAATTTTCATTACTTTATGGAAGCAAATTGTGTTTATAGCACAGTGAGAAGTATTGTTTGATAATTCTCAGAGCGGCCTCTGAGACTGTAGTGTGACCAGGCAACAGTAAAAAGGCCGATGTGGTTTGTTAAAAAAAAAAATGGTTTATAAAATTAAAAATAAAGTCACTAAGTGGAATTCAAAGGTCATGGGCAATGCCATGGAATTTTTTATGGAATTAGAATCACCCTGTTACCATATTAACGCGACGCCATAGTCGAAGTGTTACCTTCATAGACAGGAGATACTCGCCGGGCGTATTAGAGCAGGAACAACTAAATGCATATGGATTCAAAGGTGGCTGATAGGTGGCGCCTGGTGTTAAACAAGAAGTGACCACAACAGGGGCGTCGAGAACAAAGAAAGCCACCACAGCTGGCGTGGACAGAACGGCCGCCTGAGGAGGCGACACTATAACGGGCTGTGGAGGCTGCGGCTCAGTTGGTGTGTACATGGATGATCCAGCATTTTGGGGAAATAGCAACCATTCACATCCACCGGAGTAGCAACCCGAAGGGGATTCTCCTCCACAAATGCTGCCGTTGTCGGCATGCAGCGAAATGAATGTACATATTTTAATGACCAGAACCAATTTTGATCAGCGTCACTTGTTCGTCCTCCGTAAAGTTCTCCAAATGACTTTTGTATTGTTTGTTGTCTTTTTTGGTATCTCTGACAACTATCAAACATTCTTAATATTTTCTATGAACCCCCCGCGAGAATTTATCAGCTATTTGGCAAAAAACGAGTTGGCCATGCTCCTTCTCAGAGCATGATGTACCATATTTCTTCTCTAAAATGAATTTCTCAGTTTTCAAAGAAAGCCTGGAGGAGCTTTCAATGTTATCCATCAATCGAATCTTGACCGTTTTTGCAATCTTTCTAAAAAGTAAATAAAATATCAGGCAGGACTAGTTTCTGAGCATTTTGCTTAACTGTTTTGAACCACCCTTGAAAATGTGGTTTTGGTAATGCATCAAATTTAAATACTCCATATTTTGGGTGTACAATCTTTTAGTTTTATTTTGTGTTTTGTTTTTTAGTCGGGCTCTCTCATACAAATTTAAGGCCCTTTTTATACGTTTTGTCTAACCAAAAAGAGCTTCAACAATTGGGAAAAACAAATGTGCGCTGGCATTTTCCTTGTTTGTCTTTTTTAAATATATAAAAAAAATGTACATACATAAGGTGTGATTTATTATTAACAGAAATTGTTGTATATATATCTATTTAGTTGTGCTTAGAAACTACGGATTAGGAAGTTCAAATAAAAGCATGCCGGAGTAAGGGGGGCAAAATCTTTCACGCACACAAAAAGCGTACAAAAATGGTTACAAAAATGAAAATGTGCTCTTAATTACTACGTTTCTTGATTTGTTTATTTTCTTTTTTGTGTGTTCTTGTAGCTTCAGTCTAAATTTGAGTTGAGGTTTTCCATTGGTTCTACTTCGGGGTGGAGGATCTACTTTATAGACTATATGGAAGAATTTGTAAAACAAACATATTACACATACAGTTTTTAACAACAATTAAACCTTCAATTTACATACAGAGTTAAATGGGAATTGGTTGACTTATTTATTACTTTGGCTTCAAACTGGTAAAACGAAACCATCAAAATGTGTGCGTGTTTTTGGATAATCTCTCTATTGTCCCCCTACTGCTCAGTTGTCGTTGCTGTCTATTTGCCATGCCCATTACTAAGCACAGCCGGCACCACCGCATTGATCACCTCAATCTCCTTCTTCAAAAATGCTTCACTCTGCTCTCCCACCGCGTTGCATCCCGCATTTTCAGCATTCTCATGATGGTTAGTGGATATGTTTGTACGTTTGCGAAGACCAACAGCGGCAGCTGCTTCCAATGGTGTCTTGAGTTTGGGAAACTCTATGTCACGCATTAAATCGTTTTTGAACTCAACAATGCCGCTCACGGTCTCCGTTACAGTCTTATCAATAAAATCCTCAATGTTTTTGGTCTCGGCTTCGAATTTCTCTTTTAGTTTGCTAGACAACTGATCCATTTCGCACTGATCATGGGGCACACTAACCGCGTCGCGGGCGCAAGACGTTTGCTGTTGCGGCGGCTTCGGGCTCTGGTGTGGCGTTTGTAGCTGTGGGCGTGGTTGGAGTATTACTTGTGGCTCTGCTGTTGGTTTGAGTGTATGGTTGTCATTACGTATGGCCTTCTCGCCCTCCTCCACCTCCTGCGCTGCTGCAGTTGCAGCCGCCGGATCTGTGACATTGAGATCATCCGTAGTGGGTAGAACCGCCGGCGGCGTAGATTTAGCCGCTAGCTCTGTGTTCTCTGAGCTGGTGGACGGCTTGGTAGTGCGTTTTTCGCCTCGTATGAATAGTGGTAAAATAAATATGGTCACTAGTGAAATGATGTGAAGGCACAAATAAAATCTCAGGTACAATTTGATGCTGCCCTGTAAATGGAAAGAAGAAGTGAGTCAACTCCAATTCTCAGCTCTTCGAATGTTCGTTGTACTTACCATAAATTCAAGCAGAACGAATGGGAATGTGGCATAGCCCATCACAATGCGTGTTATCAGACAGGTGAGTATGTCATAGAACATGCGTGTAACTTGTGTGCTTTGGAAGCGATGACGGAACAGGCGACGTCCCGTACGTGCCGCGGTGACCACCACAGCGCCAGTGGCAAAGGTTAAATAGTAACCGGGATAAAAGCCATGCCAGACGGCGCTCAGGGCGAATGTGAGAAGTGTGCCGTATTTCTTGGGCACACGTTCATACACCAGAGTGCGCAGCCAGCGATTGGTGCCACAATTCCAGTTGTTGATGGCATCCCGCATGTTTGAGGCGAACTGAAAGTAAGTTGATTGATAAGTCTATCAAAAAGAACAACCCCACCACACTCACCTCAAACGACAGCACATTAATATTGGATATTAAATCCCATTTGGCATTGCCGTCCTTATCATAACCGGTGAAACCTAAACCGGAATTATTACATATAGCATCGGCCAGTAGCCATGCATGATAATACTTGAAACGTATGCAGGTGGTTGCCATCATGGCATACCAAAATTTATAGGCTATGTTGGTGTCATTGATAAAGTCATCCTCCTTCATATCCTTCACCGGGTAAAGTTTCACGAATTTCATGAAGATGAAGGCACACACCAGACTGCCCAGAACTTTGCGAATGACTGTTTTGGTGGGCGATGGCTCCAGTACCAGTTCCGTTTTACCATTATCCAGATTGCCCTGGAATAGAGTCGAACCATTAAAACTGGAAGAGCTAACTCAGCTGACCGTCGTCCACTTACATTGCCTGTGGGACTCTTTAGCAGATTATAACCCTCTACAAATTCAATATAGTCTTTGTAGAAGACCAAAGGTCCAGCCATAATGCTCTGGAAATGCCACACATAGGAGAAGTATTCCAAGGCCGAGGGCATCTTACGTATGGCATGATATTGCTGAGCCTTGGTGAGGTCCTAAAAGAGAAATGCGTTGTTAATATAAATCTGATTTAGTAAGAGGGCACCATCTCACCTCATCCTGGCGCACAAAGCCATCGTGTATGCTAAAAGCCAAACTGGTCACCTTCTGTGTAATAATCATCAAGGGTCCGGTTATGTCCAGAGCATATGATCCATAGTCGTACAATTGACGCATAAGATGTATACATAGCAGATAGCTCATGGCCACCAGCATGACGCTTCTGCAAAGGATAATGCATAAGTGGTATGAGAGACAGAGAAAGATGTGGGAGAGAGAGTGATTTACCTTTGAACAATGCGCGGATCCTGAGTGCGTATGACAATGTAACATATGGCCGGCAGTCCAGCAATGTGAATAGCCTGTTGGCCAAAACAAAAGTAACCAAAGGCCAGACCCAAGGATAAGGCAAATGTGTGTCGCACATCGGCTGTTACTTTGGAGGGATGCAACAACGAACGGAAAAGTGAGGCCAGGAACAGAGCCAAGACTTGACATAGCAAAAAGTTTACCTGTAATGAGCAGAAGGCATATAATCTGTTAGACCGACTGACTGATTCATTAAACCTAAAGGGAAAAGTTAAAACAAGCATTAGAAGATAAAAATAGCATTTGTTCTTGCTTCGACAGCGACTTCTGACTTTTCTCAGAAGCAAATGCAGAAGCAACAATTCATATTGAACAGTTGTAAACAGTTGAAGCTGTGAAAATAAAAATTTTGCGACTTTTGCTGCTTCGACTGAAGCAATTTAAACACTGGCTTACACGACGAAGCGAACTTTATGAAGAGATCTCAAACTAATAATCAAAAGGTAATAAATGTCACATGAGAAATCTTCATTAAGTTTGCTTCATCATGTAACTCCCGACTTGGAATATAAAGAGCGTAAGAGACAAGGGTCAGACGGCACCTGACACCACACCTAAAAATGTTCATCTGTTGGCAACCACTTAATATTTTTAAAGATTTTAGGGATAAAGATTATCAATAAAAGTAGGACCGCTCAAAAATGCAATTAAGAACCATTTAGCCGTACCGTTTTCTTATCTCATTTCAAATTGAAGATATCTAGAATAGCGGTGCACACTAAATCCTAACGAAAGGGAGCTAGTAAAGGTGCTTGTAAATTCATTTTTAAAGAAATAACTAGCCAGGCAACTTTGAATTCTAGTTTGCTAATAACAGTTTATAAAGAGATTGCAGAGGGCTCATTTCGTTCCAAAGGTAGGGAGGTAGTTCCAGCTGGTCAGCTGCAGATATGGCATTTCAGAAGTTTATAAAGGGTTCTATTTGGTTTTAAATATTTTTATACCCTTGAAGAGGATGTGTGTATCGCATAGAAGTAAGCATTTCCGACCACATAAAGCAGTGATGCCCAGCCGTATGCTCTTTGGGTGCGTTTTGTTTTTGTAATTGCACCGAAGATAGGAAATTAATAATCGTATACATGCAGATAGCGAGGCATACAAAACGACACACATGCAAACGATTTTGTGTGTGTGCGTCGCGTAGAACCAAACCCGGTGTTGATCTCTTATTTGATTGGCGATTGCGCGTGCAAGCAAACTGACCAACAACGATGTATTGGTACTTTTCTTTGAGAGTATTAGTGAGTGCTCTGCCGTATGCTACTTTTGTGCATGTCTGTTATAAAGTATATATATTCTTTATCAGCATGACGAGCTGTTGATTTAGCCATGTCTGTCTGTCCGTCGGTCCGTCGTTTCTCTGCGATTTCCTCCGTCAGTTTAAAAGCTATCATCACCATACTTTCCACGGATGTCTCCTTTTGAGACGTCTCCGTATCCGAGTTGTCGCTAGCTCATTGGCGATACGGTTTGTGTGGGCCAGCAAGCGGTCTCATATTGCGCTGTGGCGGTTGATCTGAGAGCAAACTGGTAGGATGCCGAGGTCTTTGTAGATGGTGGTTTTCCGCTATTACCAGGGATCATCGAGTATTCTGCGTAAGATCTTGGTTTGCATCGTCTCGACCCATTAAATGGAAGTGTGCGACAAAGGCAGATACCCTGATACCTGATCTCGCTCTAAGGATCCAGTCCAATTTGTTAGCCTTGGCATAAGTGACAGCCACAGCTCGCTTAATGTGGTTATGCCCAGGAACCTGACAGAGTGCTTATGTGGAATGGCGATGGGGCTGTAATCCAGGAAGGCTGTGCCATCAGCAAAAGTGGCTATTAGTTTTAGGCGTCTGGAACCGGTAAGACCACGATATACATGGTTAATAGAACTGGGCCAAGTACACCTCCTTAGCGTTCTACTGCTCCAACGCGGCAGATTCTCTAGAGCTCGTCCCTCAGTTGGACCAGCGTCCTTCGAGTAAGGAGCGCAGCCATACAATCTCCTCAGTTGGGAGAAGAGAATTTCCCAGCAAACGTTTTATGAAATTTTTGATCACATTCGAGTATTTTTCGATTTCTCGTTCTGATAAAATAGTTATAAACGCGATCGTGTCGGGAGAAAATGGTACCCTAGCCGAGTCTCTTCTTAAAAGAGTCGTTTTTAACCATTTCTTTTGATCAGATTCGACTTATTTTCGAGTCATTTCCGAGTCTTTCACGTGTCGTATTTCAATAAATGACTCTTTGAGCATATTTATGAATCATTTTCGTGTCTTTTTTAACCGCACATGAAAGTAAACTCTTCTTAAACATAAAAAAGGCTCGAAAAAGAATATTACATTCATCAATGATTTTGTTGGATGGGTTTAGCTGGAGAACCAGGCCGTCGCTCCAAAAGCGATGTCGAACGTTCAGGAAGACAGCAGAGCAGTAAGTGCTTGTTCCATAGTCTCCAAAATGTGGTTGCTCTGGGGCTCCATGGACACTGCGGAACCCAAATTGGTGTTCTGGGAGGGCTTCCTCCACGGCACTCACTGACGACATACGTTTCAAAATGTTTTTTCGAATATTTTAGAGAATGTAGGCAGCAGACGTATTGGGCTGTAGGCATCAGGTGAAGGGTCAGACTCCTTACCCTATTTTGGAACCATAACAATTACTGCGCACTTCCATCGCGTTAAACAGCATGGTTAAAAACAGGACACCCTTCTCTGGGAAATATTTCATTACTCTGCCATCAACCCCGTCATAATCAGGGGGTTTGGTTGGTTTCAGCTATTTGACTTGCTGACGGATTTCATCTGGAGAGATGGGTCTCATGAGAGATATGGGCCCTGGTTCAGCCTCCACAAAGACCAGAAACATCTTCTGGAGAGGCAAGATTAAAGGGCATGAATCTGCGCTCAAGGCCGTTGGCACTAACAGCCGTCCGCTCGCCGGTTTGGAAGTCTTCGGATTGGCTGTCTCTTTAAGGATTTAGTACACTTCCATAGTGCAAATCATCTGTTCACAAACGGGTCAATATTACGGAGTTTCTCGTGAAAGTACTCAGTTTAGGCATCATAGAGAAGCTTTCGTAGTGCGTCAGCATATTTTCGGTAGTCAGCTCCATCAAGGGGATTGCGTTAGCTCATCCATCTCCCACGCTCTTGCTCCTCGCCATGTTCTGACGGACAGACGGAGATGGCTATATCGTCTCGGCTGTTGATTCTGATCACGAATATATATACTTTATAGGGTCGGAGATGCTTTCTTTTAGCCATTACGGTGTATCTCTGGTACAGAGTATAAAAATATCCATTTGATGATTTTCCGTATCCATTTGGACTAGAAATGTCTTTAATATTTTTTTTATCAAGTATATGAAAAATGACCATCCTTTGGTTGATTTTCAGATCCGTTGGATGATAAAAGGATATTAAAGACATATCCCAGTCCAAATCATCCAATGGATATTTTTAAAAATCTTTTTTTTTCTGTCGACTAAGCTGTTGATTCTCCCTATTACATACATTTACACAACTTCATGAACCCCTTCCGGATTTCAGCGTACTTGATCTATTTGACGTATGATGGCCCGAGTTGTTCAAAATGTTCTCTTCTTAAAGACCCTAAGACGTCAAAAATCTACACCACGACTTTCCAATGCATTGAAGTGAGAAACACATGTAACTAATAAAAAATAAAAACCCTTCCACATCTTAAACTGCACATGGCGGCAGCATGTGACTTGTTCGTCTTTGATTGCCACTTAAATTAGCAATAAGATACAGAGAGCTGTGGTCGCGCTTATTGCTCTTGATCATGATCACGATCAGGCATAGTGATCAATGTACAAGCTGGCCTTGGCTGGCGGTTCATATTATATGCAAATAAATTCTCGCTCTCTCTATTTGCATTAGAAATGGGCAAGGTTAGTGTGTACTTTTGCCCAATTGCCAACAAATCTGCGGACATTGACATTGACATTTGACAATTGCTAATTTATAAGCATTTAGAGTGCGTTTGCCTAAATGTAAAATGAATAAAGAATAAACAGAAAAGTGGTGATGCATAAATCTCCTGGGTACAATAATAATAATTATAAACAAAAGTCAAGTTTTTTAAATTCATTTGCTGATAAGGCGTAGCCATTTAAGATTGATAGCCCCCGAAATCACACAACGCTTTTTCAGGCCATAAACGGATGTGAGACAGTTCCCTTATCTCTGAGACAAAAACATTGAGCGCTTGAGCGCCCTGGCATAATTATGGAAAATATTGTTTGTTGTATAAAATTCGAAATCGGTGCAAATATAACGGGGCAGCACTATCTTTGTGTGAGCTTATAGTCCAATCAAAGTATTTACAAAACAAATCCGAGGAGCACTGTGCTTAATCAGGGTCGTTAATTAATACAACTTGAAAGAGGCAAGTCAATGACTTAAGATTTCAGTAGGTATAGCGACAAAATAATGGGGGGTACCCTGTCCTCTGTGTTCTTAGAAAATTCCTGGAACTCCTTCTCTTTTCTTAACACATCAGAATTAAATTTTAATCGTTGAAGAAAATAACATAAAGTGGCATTTCATTGCTCATAAATGTAAAATAATTGTTTATTTAGTGAACTACAATTGGTTAAAGATATGCTCTTTGCTCCAGTGCCAGCTGTGCCATGCTCGTTAAGTTCTATTAACAAATTTATCAAAAGGTTAGCGGGATATGCTAAAAAGCTCCATTTAGAGGTTTGGGTATCAGTTTGAATATCGTTGTCGTTGAATCAATCAATGTGTAGAAGGTTAAGATTCACAGGGATTAGTTGTTATTGGTTGCTCCCTGGGCTTTCTTAAGGTTCCATGTCAAAGTAGAAGTTTTTAAAGGATCCGTATTCATGGGGTGAAGTTGTTGTAGCTTCTTGGGTCAGTGGGTTCGCCATTACTGGTTGTAGTTGATTGAGCTACGATGTTACAGTTATCGTACGCCCCGAAATAAAAGGTCTAGTTGGTTCGATAAGAGCAGGAGTTGTTGCAGCAGCGGGCTTAGGAGTGATTTAGTTTGTGGTTCGTGAATAGTGGGTGTTAATGTTGGTTCGTGAATAGCAGGTGTCTTGTTTTTCTTGCAGGGTGTGGTTTTCGGAGGATCGATCTTACAGGGTGTCGTGGTTTGGGGTTTAGTTTTACAAGGTGTGGTTGGTTTTGTTTGAGGTTCGATTGTTGTTGGTGAAGGTTTTGTCGGTCGGGTCGGTTTGGTTTGAGGTTCGATTGTTGCCGGGCTAGTTGGGGTGTCAGGTATCGTCGATTGAGTCGCAGTTTTACAAGGAGGAGTCGTTTCTGTTTGAGGTTCGGTTATGGGAGCTGTTGGTTCGGTTTTAGGAGTGGTTGGTTCAGTTTTAGGAGTTGTTGGTTCAGTTGTAGGAGTTGTTGGTTCGGTTTTTGGAGAAGTAGTTTTGGTTATCGAAGGTGTTGATTCAGGGGAGTCTGGTGTCTTCGTTTGAGTCTCGGTTTTACAAGGAGGAGTTGGTTTTGTTTGAGGTTCGGTTTTAGGAGTTGTTGGTTCGGTTTTAGGAGTTGTTGGTTCGGTTTTAGGAGTTGTTGGTTCGGTTTTAGGAGTTGTTGGTTCGGTTTTAGGAGTTGTTGGTTCGGTTTTAGGAGTTGTTGGTTCAGTTTTTGGAGTTGTAGGTTCAGTTTTTGTAGGAGTAGTTTTGGTTATCGAAGGTGTTGATTCAGGGGAGTCTGGTGTCTTCGTTTGAGTCTCGGTTTTACAAGGAGGAGTTGGTTGTTTGAGGTTCGGTTTTAGGGTTGTTGTTATTTTTTTTTTTTTTTGTTGTTTTAGGTGTTTTTTCGGTTTTAGGAGTTGTTGGTTCAGTTTTAGGAGTTGTTGGTTCAGTTTTAGGAGTTGTTGGTTCAGTTTTTGGAGTTGTAGGTTCAGTTTTTGTAGGAGTAGTTTTGGTTATCGAAGGTGTTGATTCAGGGGAGTCTGGTGTCTTCGTTTGAGTCTTGGTTTTACGTTGGTTCGTTTAGTTCGGTTTAGGGTTGGGGTGTTTTTTGGTTCGGTTTTAGGAGTTGTTGGTTCGGTTTTAGGAGTTGTTGGTTCAGTTTTAGGAGTTGTTGGTTCGGTTTTAGGAGTTGTTGGTTCAGTTTTAGGAGTTGTTGGTTCAGTTTTTGGAGTTGTAGGTTCAGTTTTTGTAGGAGTAGTTTTGGTTATCGAAGGTGTTGATTCAGGGGAGTCTGGTGTCTTCGTTTGAGTCTCGGTTTTACAAGGAGGAGTTGGTTCTGTTTGAGGTTTGTTTCGGAGTTGTTGGTTCGGTTTTAGGAGTTGTTGGTTCAGTTTTAGGAGTTGTTGGTTCGTTTTTTTCTTTAGTTTTAGGAGTTGTTGGTTCGGTTTTAGGAGTTGTTGGTTTGGTTTTAGGAGTTGTTGGTTCGGTTTTAGAGTTGTTGGTTCGGTTTTAGAGTTGTTGGTTCAGTTTTAGGAGTTGTTGGTTCAGTTTTTGGAGTTGTAGGTTCAGTTTTTGTAGGAGTAGTTTTGGTTATCGAAGGTGTTGATTCAGGGGAGTCTGGTGTCTTCGTTTGAGTCTCGGTTTTACAAGGAGGAGTTGGTTCTGTTTGAGGTTCGGTTTTAGGAGTTGTTGGTTCAGTTTTAGGAGTTGTTGGTTCGGTTTTAGGAGTTGTTGGTTCGGTTTGTTTTGTTTTAGGAGTTGTTGGTTCAGTTTTAGGAGTTGTTGGTTCAGTTTTTGGAGTTGTAGGTTCAGTTTTTGTAGGAGTAGTTTTGGTTATCGGAGGTGTTGATTCAGGGGAGTCTGGTGTCTTCGTTTGAGTCTCGGTTTTACAAGGAGGAGTTGGTTCTGTTTGAGGTTCGGTTTTAGGAGTTGTTGGTTCGGTTTTAGGAGTTGTTGGTTCGGTTTTAGGAGTTGTTGGTTCGGTTTTAGGAGTTGTTGGTTCAGTTTTTGGAGTTGTAGGTTCAGTTTTTGGAGTTGTAGGTTCAGTTTTTTAGGAGTAGTTTTGGTTATCGAGGTGTTGATTCAGGGGAGTCTGGTTTTCTTTGAGTCTCGGTTTTACAAGGAGGAGTTTTTTTTGGTTCGGTTTGGAGTTGTTGGTTCGGTTTTAGGAGTTGTTGGTTCGGTTTTAGGGTTGTTGGTTCTTTTGGTTCGGTTTTAGGAGTTGTTGGTTCGGTTTTAGGAGTTGTTGGTTCAGTTTTAGGAGTTGTAGGTTCAGTTTTTGTAGGAGTAGTTTTGGTTATCGAAGGTGTTGATTCAGGGGAGTCTGGTGTCTTCGTTTGAGTCTCGGTTTTACAAGGAGGAGTTGGTTCTGTTTGAGGTTCGGTTTTAGGAGTTGTTGGTTCAGTTTTAGGAGTTGTGTTTTTTGGTTCAGTTTTAGGAGTTGTTGGTTCGGTTTTAGGAGTTGTTGGTTCGGTTTTAGGAGTTGTTGGTTCAGTTTTAGGAGTTGTTGGTTCGTTTTTTTCTTCGTTTTTTTTTATTTTGGTTAGGTTCAGTTTTTGTAGGAGTAGTTTTGGTTATCGAAGGTGTTGATTCAGGGGAGTCTGGTGTCTTCGTTTGAGTCTCGGTTTTACAAGGAGGAGTTGGTTCTGTTTGAGGTTCGGTTTTAGGAGTTGTTGGTTCAGTTTTAGGAGTTGTTGGTTCGGTTTTAGGAGTTGTTGGTTCGGTTTTAGGAGTTGTTGGTTCGGTTTTAGGAGTTGTTGGTTCAGTTTTAGGGTTGTTGTTTTTGTTGTTTTAGGAGTTGTTGGTTCAGTTTTAGGAGTTGTTGGTTCAGTTTTTGGAGTTGTTGGTTCAGTTTTTGGAGTTGTAGGTTCAGTTTTTGTAGGAGTAGTTTTGGTTATCGAAGGTGTTGATTCAGGGGAGTCTGGTGTCTTCGTTTGAGTCTCGGTTTTACAAGGAGGAGTTGGTTCTGTTTGAGGTTCGGTTTTAGGAGTTGTTGGTTCAGTTTTAGGAGTTGTTGGTTCGGTTTTAGGAGTTGTTGGTTCGGTTTTAGGAGTTGTTGGTTCAGTTTTAGGAGTTGTTGGTTCAGTTTTTGGAGTTGTAGGTTCAGTTTTTGTAGGAGTAGTTTTGGTTATCGAAGGTGTTGATTCAGGGGAGTCTGGTGTCTTCGTTTGAGTCTCGGTTTTACAAGGAGGAGTTGGTTCTGTTTGAGGTTCGGTTTTAGGAGTTGTTGGTTCAGTTTTAGGAGTTGTTGGTTCGGTTTTAGGAGTTGTTGGTTCGGTTTTAGGAGTTGTTGGTTCGGTTTTAGGAGTTGTTGGTTCAGTTTTAGGAGTTGTTGGTTCAGTTTTTGGAGTTGTAGGTTCAGTTTTTGTAGGAGTAGTTTTGGTTATCGAAGGTGTTGATTCAGGGGAGTCTGGTGTCTTCGTTTGAGTCTCGGTTTTACAAGCAATACATAATCATCGGTGACCAGTTGCTCCAACGTTTTCACCACATACAAAAAGAGATTATCCATCACATAGCTATAATCTGCTCTCGATCTGTCCGGCAAATGGCAGGCACAGAAAATGACAATTGCATTCTGACCACCTGCCTTGAGATAGCCACCGTGTGACAAAGTTTATACAGTTTCCAACGACCCGCATGTAATCTCTCGCGTGCGACCATCAGGCAGTGTAATCTTTGCCAATTTCTGGAATCTCTACGCTCTTCCGCCGCTAAACATATTAGGGTAGAGATTGCTGCTGCGCCGCCGCCGCTGCTGGGGTGGAATTGTGGTGGCCAGACAAACTCCATGTCAAATCATCATCGTTATCGGGCAACAATTCGGTCCCTCCGCAATCGTCATCATCATCTTCGCCATCCAGGCCATCGATTAACGAACTGGAAGGACTCAACGAGGCCAAATTATGTTCAATATCTTCATCCCCATCAGCTTCTGATTAGAGATGGAATTGATTTGGAGATATCCTCTCCTCGAGGCATGTTGCCGTCCCTTTTTGATTTCTTCGACAAAAAGATTTGCCTTTATATGCATTGGGCATTAGCGAAACAGACTGAAAATTGGCCTCACTGCGGCCAGATATTGCGGGAACATCTGCATCCGACTCGCTGCTCAAGAGATCGGGACTCTGGCCACGCAACAGACTGATTTTGGCATCCTGTGGCTTAATGCGGGCTGGCTGGCTGGCGAGTGTTGTTCAGTTGCGTGGGTATGACATCGGGAAAGTTAGGCCTCTTGTTATCCGAATCGGTCAGTGTTCGTGGGCGACATCAGAGGATGACTATTGGCCAAAGTGCGTTCGATTAGTTGTCGTTGTGGCAGGCTGGTCGTTGTCTCCATCAAGGAGATCAGCTCGGGCCGCTTGATGCGATTGTCCAGGTGGTGGTGGTCCGCCCGTTCATCCGCCAGCGGTGAGACACCCGTGGAGTCGGTGGGCGTCATTTCCGAAATGTCCATTTTGCTCTCCGATTGCGAGGATTCGGAACCGGCGTAGTGTAAACTGTACATCGATTTTGAGTGTATTAGTCATAGTTTTTTTTTTTTGGCTTGTATTTGTTTTTTTGTTTTTTTTTTTTGGTGTCAAGGAACCTTACCTCATTGTTGTTGTGGAGGTTGCTGGTGGCTGCTTTTCAGTTGGTCAAGTTATATCTATAAGCCCACTCATCTAGGCAAGGGCTGAATTTTAGCCTGCATTCAGTTGATTTCTAGTAAGTCAATAGCTGCAGCATTTTCTAGCTAATATAAAAAAGTTTTTATAAATTTTGCCCAGCTCCATGAAGATTTTTTTGTGGGAAATGTGGCTACACTGTTGTTAGAGATGAGCAATATGCAGTAAGCGATAGTTGCCAATCTGGCAGCCACATATTCAGTTAGAGCAGTCAAGTGATTTGCAGTGTTGCCAAATCAGCTTTTTTCCGTCAGTTTTGGATTTATTTAAAATCTTTTTTGAAAATTGTAAATTAGCAGTGGCATTTCTGAAAGTGCTTTGCGTTCGATTTTGATTTCATGAAAGCAAAACGACTATAATTTCATTTTCAATCATTAAAGAAAGGAGCAAGTTCAAACTGTTATGGTTTCAACTTATAATTAGGATAATTTTATTCATTAAAACTGATTAAAGAATGAAACTTAATGTTTAAGCTAATTAACTATTAGTGTAAAAGAAAAATCAACTTATAAAACGAAGTATTATAGATAGATAATGCAATGCCAAAAACAAAAGAACTTAATTTTTACTTCAATTGGTTATTCTTTAGAATTTTTTTTTCGAATCGAGTCATTTTGACCTTTCACTCAAATAATTTTTCACTTTTTTGTTTGATTTTGAGCTACTTTTCATTAGTCGCCTTGAATTGCCAGCGTTAACATATATATTTTTTCTTTACTAAAATTTTCTAAAAGTTTTCTATAGCCATTGTATTGGCCAATACTTTGACATTCACATTGCTTTGGACATCAAAATGGATATCAAAAAGAAGCTAGACGAAATTTTGCAACAAGCTGCTGATGCATATATCGAGGAGGAAGAATCCAAGATGGCGGAAAATCGCAACAGTCATGCCCAGTGTGTTGCTGCATTGCTTAACGTAATGCACGCTCAAATTATAAATATTGAGCTTAAAGTTAAGCCGCCCATAACAAAACGTAGTAAAAGTTCTAGGAAATTGTGGATACTGAAGAATACGAAGGCAATATGAGGTGTTTGTTAAAGGAGGAGGGAAAAATTCCACTTAACAACAACTCCATTCAAAAACCCAACATGGACGGGGAGAACAATTTCAAGAACGTTGAATCTAAGCAGGAGGATCCCCACCAAAATTGAACAGATTTCAGCCGAATATGTATATTTGTATTTATTTATTTAAAGCTATGAGTTTGCGCTCCACCGTACTTTGTTTTTTTTATCATTTTGGTTTTCGCTTGTCGCTCGACACATTCTACTGCATAACGACTTGCAAAGAAAACAACTGGTGCTTTTTAACTGTAGTCCATAAAGTAGGCTTCCGCCGAATCTGCTAAGAAAGTACCAGGGATGGAAACTGGAAATCTCGAGCCGGCATCCCTTCGAAAATGGTGAACCCAGCCGAAAAACATATCATCGGCCCTGTTCTGTATTCCGAGTCGGTTTTCGTGTAAACGTTGCTATATCTAATGTGAAGTTCACAATTTTATATCAAAAGTAAGCAGAATGTCTATGGCTACTAGATCAGGTCTTTCCTTTTTGACGAATTGAATCCATTTGGCATTGAGAAATTCCAATTTTCGTCAAACCTAATCTAGTAACCGTTGAAATGATTGTCACCTTCCATATAACATTGTTAAGTTTCAACTCTAAAAATGATGGTCAAGTACGCCGTGCAACTTTTAAGACGGCTCACGTTCTTTTGTTTCGCCCTGCAGCAAAAACTGCTGTTTTAGAGGTTGGCGAAGGAGGCCAACTTCCGTCGGTCGTTGACGGGTGAGGGAATGTTACAAATCCATAAAATTTCTTCCCCGACTCAGCAGGCCTTGAAATTCACATTGTCACATAAAACTTTCAGGCACCAGGCGACAGTCAAGTCAGTCGGGCATAATCAACGAGAGAAACACGTTCTGTTTCTGATTGCCATCTCAATATTTATATTTTTTTTATTTTTTTTTTTTATTTTTTTTTAACAATTTGCGCCACAACAGCTCCTTTCTGGTTTCGGTCTCTTGTTTATAAGCCTTGGTTAAGATTTCCTCCATAACGCCTGTATTCAGCACTGCGGAAAATTCCTGCCAGGAATTCGCCATTTATTTTGAGGAACCCAAGTAAAATATTGTGGCCAAGTTTGAATTTAAAATAAATTTAAACAAATTTACGTTAAACCAACTTAGTACCCTTGTAGACTTAATTTCTGCTAGTGGCTTATTATTAATTGTTTTTTATTATTGTGATTGACATCACACCTCGACATCAGCCACATTGGACTCGCAATTCGTTCTAAATTATTGGGCCAATGGCTGAGGAAGACACTGCAGTGTGTTTTTAAGAGTTAAAGTTTAAAAAAACAATAAATCTTTATTTGAATCGATAGTACGGTCCATATAATTTAATGTTTGAAGATTATTTCATGCAAATGTTGACCGTGACTGCGCCCTCAAATGGTCCATCCGCTTAGTCCAATTTTGGCATACTCTTTCCAACATTTCGGCCGGTATCTCACGAATAAATGCGTCAATTGAAGCGGGCTTGTCTGTATAGACATGAGCTTTAACATATAGCCCCCACAAAAAATAGTCTAAAGGCGTTAAATCGCACGATCTAGGCGGCCATTTGGCGGACCCGAACGTGAAATAAAATGTTCACCGAACTCGCCTCTCAATAAGTCCATTGTTGCGCGTGCTGTGTGGCATATGGCACCGTCTTGTTGAAACCTCATGTCATGCAAGTCAAGTTCTTGCATTTTGGGCAAAAAAAAGTATGATATCATCTCACGATAGCGCTCACCATTCACAGTTACGTTGCGATTCGCATCATCTTTTGAAGAAGTACGATCCAATGATGCCACCAGCCCATAAATCGCACCAAAGTGTGACTTTTTCTGGATGCATTGGTAGCTCTTGCAATGCATCTGGCTGATATTCACTCAAAAATCGATAATTCTGCTTATTTACGTGCGTACCCATTGAGCCAAAAATTTTCGCGTTGAACACAATTTTTCGGTAAAAAGTGGATCTTCGGTCAACTTTCCAAGAGCCCATTCACCAAAAATTCTACGTTGCATAGGTCGTTCGGCTTCAATTCTTGCACCAGCTGTATTTTGAAAGGCTTCACACCTAAATCCTTCCGCAAAATTGTCCACGTTGTTGAGTAACAGTGGCTCAATTGCTGTGAACGGCGACGAATTGAAAATTGATGGTCATCATTAACACTGGCCGATACAGCTGCGATATTTTCTTCAGTTTGCACTCTACGTAAGCGTGTTGGTGGTTTAATGTAAATTTGGTGCGAAATTTAGTCACAATAGCCCGAATAGCCGCTTCAGTGGGTCGATTAAACTGACCATAAAATGGAAGAAGCGCCCGATGAACTTTCTTAACAGAGCATAATAAAATTCAATAATAAGCATGCGTTGTTCGTTTATAAGACGATTCGTGGTTAAAGTATAGACCAAACTGAAGATGTTTGACAGTGAAACAAAACACGAAACGTGCGTGAGCAGTTTAAACCAGTGTTGCCAAAAAACAATAGCTAAAAAATCACCCTTTATAAGTAAGTTAACTTTTAATGTAAAAAAAATCATCTTATAAAAGGAAATATTATAGAAAAGCCATGCCAAAAACATAATTATGATTTCGACTGGTTAGACTTTTGTATTTTTTTTTGAATCAAGTCATTTCGACTTAACATTTAAATAATTTCTCACTTTTTTGTTTGTTTTTGTGCTACTTTTCATTCGTCGCCTTGACTTAGTATTAACAAGATCAATTTCAATTTGTAAAAATTATTTACATAAATTTCCCCCGAAGGAAGAAACAAAAAGGCTTTAGTTGCATTACTTATCTGTTGGAAGCTCAAATTGTAAATAAAAAATAAAAAAAAAAAAATAAAAAAATATAAATATTGAGATGGCAATCAGAAACAGAACGTGTTTCTCTCGTTGATTATGCCCGACTGACTTGACTGGCCCTACAGTCGACTGCCTCAAAGTTTTATGTGACAATGTGAATTTCAAGGCCTGCTGAGTCGGGGAAGAAATTTTAAGGATTTGTAACATTCCCTCACCCGTCAACGACCGACGGAAGTTGGCCTCCTTTGCCAACCTCTAAAACAGCAATTTTTGCTGCAGGTCGAACCAAAAGACCATGAGCCGTCTTAAAAGTTGCACGGCGTACTTGACCATCATCCTTATGGGAGTTTGCAAGTCCATAATGCTTTATGCTTCCCCGTTGTGGGCCCACGCATTTGCGGTCCCGAGCTACAGCCGCGGAGTTGAATGAAACTGCGCTAGTCATAGCGGGAATGGTGCCCCTTGGATACCTGGCAGTGGAATCGGCATCTACCTGCAGAGCTTCGCGTGAGCGGTCGCCAAGGATAGCATACCCTGAGGAGAGAGCGGCAGCTAGAGAGGAAAGCCTTAGGAAGTGGCAGAACGCATGGGACTCATCCTCCAAGGGCCGCTGAAAGCACAGGCTAGTATCCAAAATCAAATCGTGGCTTGAGAGACCTCATGAAGAAGTAAACTTCTATCTCACCCAATTACTGAGCGGACATAGATGCTTTAGAAGCTATCTTCACCGCTTCGGGCACGACAGCAGCCCCGAGTGTACATGAGGATGCTCATCACGTCTTTTTCGAGTGTGGACGCTTTGAGCAGCAGAGGCTTACCACTAGTAACTTCTGTGATTGAATGGTAGCTAGCGAACGATTCTGGGATGCGACCAGCACTTTCGCAGCCAGTGCCCTAATGGAACTTCGCAGACTGGAGCGACTGAGAAGGACATGAGTAGTTATAAGGCGGTGGGGGGCCCCTGCGAAGCATTGCCTTGCGTTCTTACCGCAGGGGCGCTCAACTAATTTATATAATATCAAAAATGGTTCTTCTAGTAAACATGGAATATAAAAAAACCTAGACTTATGGTTTTCCGAACAGATTTAAGAACACTTCTGAATGTTAAACTTAAGCAAGGGTTTAAAAGGCTAAGATTCGGTGAAATTTGGAACGATCCTTGAATAGAAAGAAGTTTTTGACTTCATTTCGGAATTGCCGCAATTTTAAAATCCACAAAAAGGGTAAGTAGCAACGGAATACTCAAAGAAGAGCCTAGAGAATTGAGATTCGATGAAACTAAGGGCGATCCAAGAACAGAAATAAGCTTTAAAAAGGTTTGCAGTCGAGAAACCAAAGAATTGGTTTTCGATTGGAATGTGCTTGGAAGAAGTTTCTGTGTCACCCCCGTATGTGTTACTTTTCTAGTTGTAACGCCTTCAGTAGAAAACTAGTCTCCAGTTTCTCGCGTGCCTTTTTTGTGTCGTGTAGTGTAAAAATATGCACAAATGCCGATGTCTTTCCCCTATATTATTGAGAAGTCCTTGCATTTTAGTAGGTATTTTAAGCGTCCTCGCTCTTTTGGCATTTGAAATAGATTTTTGCGTAACTTACTGTGCTTTCCCCATTAGTTATTTCGACCTCATAAGTAGAAAGACATTAAATAATTTTCACACACTGTGCCCAGCTGGCTATTTGTTCCTAAGTTAGCTTTAATTTGCCATAGCGAAATCTGGCTTTAAAATAGCTTTATACACAGCACTAACACCAAAGCTGGGTGGCAACGCTGCCTTAAAAAATGTTTGTAAACAACAAATTAATTAACAATTTTTAGCCTTAATCACCACAGGAATAAAAATGGGTTTAATTGCAGTCACATTAATATACAAAACAGTCAAAATTATTTAGGACACAAGACACAGATACAAAAGATTTCCTTGATCTACCAACATTTACAACCTTTTAAGTTGATACAACTACAATTTAGACTTGCGAGTGGCGAAATCAATGATGGCCTGCATGAACTCCTCGCCGTCGAAACGTCTGAGCAGCTCCTGGCACTCCGACTCGTTGGCCTTGAGTAGATTGGTCAGGAAACCCTCCTTGATGAGGCGCTTACCCTCGCGCAGTGAAATGGGTGGCAGTTGGGAAAACTCTCTGAGCTTGGGCCAGATTACCTCATTGACTTCACTCTGCTTGTAGACACGGGATACAAAACTAAAATGGTAGGCTTCGCTAGAGGAGAGTTTCTGATTCAAGAGCAGCATTTCGGTGGCCTTGGAGCGGCCCAGGATCAGAGGCAACAGAAAGGAAGAGCCGCCCTCAGGAACCAGGCCCAGTTTAGTGAAGGGTGCCAGGAAGTAGGCCTGACAAAGAAATCGGTAAATTAACCACCTAAGGATTCCTCTTGGATGCACTTGCTCACCTCCTCCGCACACCAGCTGACATCACTCAGACCCACGATGGTAGCTCCTATGCCAATGGCCGGTCCATTGATCAAGGATATGACCACTTTCTCGCAATTGATAAAACCCAAAACCATCGCCTTGAAGATGGCATTGGACTTGACCAGATACTCCGGCAGACTGACGTCACCCCCCACAGCTGACTGGGATAGATCATTGCCGGAGGTGAAATACTCTCCCACTCCTGTCAGCACCACAATGGTCACCTCATCATCCTGATTCACTTCGCCCAGCACTCGAGCCAGCTCCTGGTAGGCGGATCCATTCAATGCATTCTTCTTCCTCGGATTGTTAATTTGAACCAGCAGAATTTTGTCCTTCTTCTCCACCAGCAGCTGTTGGTAACCCGTGTAGTTCATTTTGATAAAACGAAATGAAAGTGAACCCAAGCAAAGTCCAATCCGTGCCACTTGAGTGCCAATCAGCGAATGTTTATTTTAATTGGCTTAAGCATTAGGGGTACTCGGGCTTTAGATAAGAAGAGATTATCAAAACACCGGCCCTACCCTCTGTCAACAGTGTGGCAACGCTGCCACGCAAGCGGTTTACCGTTTGGCATTTGAAATTTTAAATTTGAAAAGAAAATTATAAAGAATTTACGTGTAGAAATTAGTTGGCGGACCATGGTTTTTATAATATGTACAAGAAGTACACAGA
This sequence comes from Lordiphosa collinella, assembly GCA_018904265.1. Classification (NCBI taxonomy): domain Eukaryota; kingdom Metazoa; phylum Arthropoda; class Insecta; order Diptera; family Drosophilidae; genus Lordiphosa; species Lordiphosa collinella. The sequence continues at coordinate 275,905 of JAEIFV010000370.1, forward strand.
GTAGATTAAGTTTGTGTATGTAACGTCCAAAAGGAAGCTTTTCAGACACCAATAAAAATCAAAATAAAGCACAAGACTTCAAAATATATTCTACTTAACAGAAGTACCAAGGGCTTTGAGCTATTTTATACTCTACCAGGGGTACACAGAGTATATTAAGCTTGCGCAAAAGTATGTTACAGGCAGAAGGAAGCATCTCCGACCCTATAAAGTACATATTATATATATGTATATTCTTGATCAAAATCAACAGCCGAGTCGATCTAGCCATGTCCGTCTGTCCGTTTGAACAAACAGATCTCTGAGATGGTAAGAAATAGAGGTTTGACATGTTACAGTCGGGTTACAGTCGGGCTTGACCGACTTTCTTTCTTGTTAGTTGATCTGAATGTGTCAAAACATTTGCAACTACGAAAGCTAAAGCCGGGGACTCCCGCATATCGTTTCAAAACGGTGCTGCCAGACTTTGAATTTGGGACATGGCTTTTAACTTTTGTTTTGGAAATTTACTATTTATCGGCTCCACACTTATATATATAATAATGTAACCCAATAAATATTGGATAAAATTAGGTCCATGAAACAAAAAGCTAGTTAGAGGATCTCTTTAGCGGGGCTAAAAAAGTTAGCTAGTTTTTTCAGCTATTTAGAGCTACTTGAGGCAACTCTGATGGCTTATGTGCTAGACATGGGAGTTGAATTAAATTGTATATTAGGCTATCAACATTCGGGAGGGTAGATATACAAAATTCCAGAGCAAATAATTGCACACTGCGATATGACAACATAAACATATGGAAACGCATTAGTGGTCCCCTTTTTCGATTATTTTTGGTATTAGTAGTACCTCTTACGATAGTTTTTGGTATCAATAGTACCGTACGATTATTCTTGAGATTAGTAATACCGTTTGATTATTTTTTGATTACTATTATTAATTAATTATTCGAAGCCAAAAAACTATCGTGTTTCGCTCAACAATTTAAACAAATTGCGTGTGCGGTGGCCGTCGGCATAAGCGTACCGACAATAACAACAACAATCAACAACGAGCAACAGTGTTAATTAGAGCAGCAAAAAGTCGTGGTCGTCGCTGTCATTTAAAGAAAGCAACAAGGCGCAGCTGAATCAGCCGTATTTGGCCGCCGCCTGCACGCATTAAAATCATGTGAGAGTTGTCCAAAAATCAAAGGTAGGTTCTATATATTTTCTAGTTTTCTTTTTCTTTTTTTTTTATTACTGACGTTTGGTAGCAGTTCGGGCATGTGTTGGCGTGAGTGTGATAGAGATGAGCGTTACAGTCACTGTGACAGCAGTGACGGTGAGAGGAAGTAATTTATTAAATATCAAAGATATGTCATTCAAAAATTTTTAAAATTTTAGTTGGTTTCTTATGTTGTGAGTTTTCATTTGTAAGACCATGTAGATGGCTAAACCCGCTGATTCTCATAGAAAGGTGTTTTGACAGAAAAACTTAAATTTTTCACCTATTTTGCAAAGAAAAATATGCTTAAGAGATAATGATAAAATTTAGTTCTTATTATTCTGATCCTGTGAGGTTCCTAGAACTATATAATAAAGAAATTAGCTAAATCTATCTAATTTAAAACTGTAAAAATATAAAACTAAAAAAATCCATTTGTGGGGATTTAGTGACCTCTTCTTAGTAATTTAAGAAATGGTTTTTATCCGGCTCAAGGTCGTGTGATTTTATGTGCTTTTTGTTAAAAAAGACAGAATGCTGTTGTTTCTTCTCCAATATATTTCAAGATGCCGTCGGCATTCGTCATCAGGGAGAGGGCAATAGCGTCCAATCGGTCAGCTGCGGAGAAATGCCTAGTTTTTAAAACTAAAAAAACATTTTTTAAAATTCATTTAGTAAAGTGTTTTGATCATGTGTCAAACTCAAATATGCTAAGTACAGAAGCTCAGATGGAAAACAAATTATTGATTATGATCAATCCTTGATCTTGAAACGGCTAACAAGCCCTTTGACCAAAAACAAAATAGGTCACTAAAACTCATATACGATTCTAGAAAAGGTTTTCACTCTGAACCCGAATCTGCTTTTAAGTTTCCATACCTTTAATGGATTAGATGTAAATTTAAAATTGAAATGTAGAAAATGCCTAATTGTACCTCATCTTGGTACAATCGAATCTCGTAGAAATTAGATTAGACATTTTTTCAAAACACTTTCTTGACACTTTAAAACAGGGAGGGATTTTATTGTTTATATTTTTAAAAAGGTTAAAACTAGAAGGACTTTCTTCAGTATACTAGTTCTAGGAAACACAGAATCAGAACCTAAATTCAGAAAAAAATTAGACAATTGTGGGCTTTCATCCCATGTTCTGGGAAAAACTATACTGTGAATATTTATCTCTTGCTGCGTGCATTTGAGTATTGATGCTCTTTTATAGTAACCCCCATGTGGTCTAAAAATCGTTTTCGACCCAACACCCAAGCGATTTGCGTCGAATATTGTAATAAATACTAGGAAATATTTTAAATTATGCAAAAGTTTGATTTTAATTTTCATAAACAAGTTTTTTAAACAGATTCTTTTAGTTTTTAAGGCCCCGACGGACTGACGACGTAAGTAATTCAGCTTACGCCACCACATATTGCGTCAACGTGGACCAGAACTAACAAAAAAAATTACGCCGCTGCACCTCGTTGTTCAGGTTCATGGCATTTTTAAGTGTGTTTTGTTTTGATGACAAGTGATTTACGCTTGTGCTTCTGCCATGATAGCAATTGCTCTCCCGCAAAGCCTTAAATCCAGTTCGGCAATCAGCAATTGTCACATATTGGTAGAAATATTAATCAATTTATCCAAAGTGCTAGTCTTTCTTCACATATGTTACAAACCTTATATTTGAATGCTTATGGTGGGATGAATCCCAAATGGCATCCCGGTTTTTAACCGCAAAAATCAGCGCAACCTTATCTTCATGAGAAAACAATTCCAATCGGCTCTTTCGCTTTGATTTTCTGCCATATTTTCACAATTAAAATTTTATTTTATGTTAGTTAATTCCAGCTGATCGATGGCATACATGTAGAGTAACAGCGCGTAACATCTGTTGGCAACAATATTTTACCTGCTGATCAACGCAAAATAAGGCCCACTGCCTATTAACATAGAGTCCACGATTGTGATGTTAAGCGCTGTTAAGCACAATATACTTTTTGACTCCAGCGGGGGAAAATGTAAAGTGCAAGGAAATCGTTTCGCCTGCTTCTTCTTCACTCAATTTTTTTGAATTTTTGTCTTACGGACTTACGTCCGTCTGGGCCTTTATCGTGAACGCAAGGAATATTCAACAAAGGTCTAAGCTAAGCTAAGATCCAATTGGAGTTCTAATGTAATCAGGCCTGTTCCCGTTTTCGATTTCGATCAGATCATGCGGAATCGGAATTGGTAGCTGTTCCCGTTTTTCGAAAAACGATCAAGTTTTCGGTTTCAAAGTTTTGCCTAAGAGTCAGTGGAATGAAAAGTTAATGGCAATTTTCTTGGCAACGGTGCTTCTTTTCATCTTGCAAGTATTTTTATTTTAACATGTCAAATATCTTCGAGATTTTGAAGTATCCATAGATATATTGAGCGTACAATTTGATTAAAAATAATTTTTTTTAATTTGTACCTCAGAAATTGCATGCAGAATTAGAGCTGAATCATAGTTCAAACCCGATTCGAACTTTCATTCGAAAAGATTTATACTTCACGGGAACGGAAACACCAAAATGAAAACGATTCGGAACTGCGATCGTTTCACTTTTGAATTATACTCGGAAATGGGAACAGGTCTGAATGAGAAGTAACAAAACTGAATGATTGCTTTCTATTTGAAATTTTGTTATGAAAATTGGACATTACATCTTAGAAATCCCACCAAAAGGAAAATCAAACTGAAACGTATATCGTTTCCGATTCTTGTACATACCGAAGCTTATATTTTGGCTTAAGGTTCTGTTTATTTATTTTTTTCGGTATTCGGTTTCGTATTGGTACCTGGATTTTTGTTTCGTTATACCTTTACGTAGCGGTATGAACCGGTAAAATTTAAAAAAAAAGCTGCAATTGTTTTTGCAACCATCCTATATCTTCATTCCGGAAAGTAAAATATCGCTTACTTGAAACAGCAAGAAGAACTACTGATAGTTTATGCAATTCTGGTAACTTTGTCGAATTTGTAATTAATCGACTTCTAATAAGGGTGTATGAAAATATCACCTAGGAATGAATTATTTTCCGACAGACTAGTCTTGCGCTCTATTATTTCACGAAACCAGAATCTTTTGGCTTAAGATTACATTTACTTTATCTGGGTGCAGTCGCCCGGCTTACCCGGGTGCTTGCTGACCAAAAATTCCAAATATCGGTTCCGGTAAAGATTCTGATTCTTAGTTTTCATCGGTTTTTTTCGGTATACTTTTTTTGTTCTTGTTCCGGTTTTGTTTTCTGGGTGGAACTATTAAAGTTATCGACCTCTTTATTTTAAAGTGAATTAATATCTCTTTTTAAGCTGTCTCTTAGTATTTCCACCTGTTCGTTACGTTAACGAAGTACCTTTTTCGAAGTTAGTAAGAAATCATCTGGTTCTCAGCTTTACTTCTATACTACTTGAGATTTTTCATCGAGGCGTGTCTAAGGATTTCAGTATTCATGAAGTGATCGTGCACTCAACTATACTCCTATTCCTCTCGAGGTTTTTTATTTAAGTCTTGCAGTTACATACATCTTTTAATTTTCACCTTCGACCTTTTATAAAACGCTTCGGTTTCCACCTAAGTTTTCTATAAAATCCTTTGTGAATTTTTGTAGGTAAATCAAATATACAGATCCAGAAACGTTTATAGAATTCGATTGATAGGACTTTACATAAAAGAGTAGCAAATAATAAAAAATTTAAAATTTTAACTTAAAACAGTTGGTTTTGGAAGGGGGGCGGATTTAACAATTCCGATTCCGCATATAAGTTTTTGGATGCCCTATTAGATTAGAATCTACAGCTTGTCGATACAATTATTGGATTAGTGTGATCAGGGCACTTTTATAAGGCCATTGTGAAGTGTAAGTTAATATAAAACTCACAAAATTGCAAATGTTAATCTCATATTTCAAACCGTTACCCGTTACCTGATGAAACGTGACTCAGCACTGTCACAGTTTTGAGCATTTCACTCATCTCTAATGTGTGTGGCAAGCTGAAAGAATTTCTGTGTGTGCCTAGAAATCTAATTCGTAGTGCCGCCCCACGCCTAGAATTTAATAAATTTATTAAATTTCAATAAAACCAATTCAAATGAAGGCGAAGCGCGACCATATGTAATGTTGGTTCCTTTTACGTCCTTTGCTTTCGCTCTGTTTATTTGCTTTTATTTTTATGGTGGCCGTGTGTGTGTGTGTGGGGTTGCCAGATCCGGCAGCCGTCTCAGAGTTCAAATTTAACCTCAAAATTAATTTTGTGGGCTTTTCTCTCTCTCTCCGGCAGCAAAAAGTAAAACGAAGAAGAAACTTCAAATGGTTAAAGCCTGAGATACAGAGGAGATCTCCACCAGCAGCAGCACCAAGATTAAAAACGGGAGCTAAGCTATAAAACGGAAATTATGGCGCAGCAGACGCAGCAGCCACCGCCAACGGCAGGGGGAGCGGGTGGTGGTAATGCACCGCCGGCAACCCCACCAGTGTCCACGCCCAGCAGCACGCCGCAGCCCTCGCAGAATAACAACAACAACAACAACAATGTTGTGTCTCCTTCCAACAACAACCAGGTGATGTTTGCCCCCAGCGGACAGCCGCTATACAATCCGCCGCAATTGTATATGCCCGGCCCTCATCATCCCGGACATCCGCATGCCGGTGGCCACTATCAGGCCCTCATACCCGGTCCCGGCAATGTGTATGTGAATAATGTCACTGCTAATGTGAATCTTCATGGCTGGTCGCATTCATCCATGCCCACCTATATACCGGGCGGAGCAGGAGCACCAACAGGTCACCCCCAGGCGCATTATGTGACACATGGTGAAATGGCACAGTTGGAGCAGGTGAGTTATGCACACTAAAACTAAAAATCTGTGAATGCAGTTTGATTAGGACTTGATTATAGGTCATAAAACTGCTTGCAGTGAAATCATAACTGCTCGGCTTTTCGAGATATCAACGAGTTAGTTAAACTAGTTTACAAACAATTTTTATACTCTTTACCAGAGGCACACAGAGTATATTAAGTTTGTGCAAAAGTATGTAACAGCCAGAAGGAAGCGTCTCCGACCCCATAAAATATATATATACTCGATCAGCATCAACAGCCGAGTCGATATAGCCATGCCCGTCTGTCTGTCTGTCTGTCCGTATGAACGCAGAGATCTCAGAGATGGTAAGAGATAGAGGTTTGACGTCTATGGGACAAATGCTTCTTATACTTGCAGGCAGATCAAGTTTATTTGCAATTTTTGCCACGACCCCTCCAATGTTTGGAATTAGGTACATACCTATATACAAATTTGTTGTATCTTTTACCTTACCTAGGTAACTCTTTAAAAAGACTTCGACAGAATTTCAAGAGACTCCTCATTGCGGAAAACATCTATATATTTAAAAAAGCGGTTGCAGCAATTGGATGAGCTTAACAAGAACTTCAACAAAACCCATACTAAAATCATTTGTGCCGAGGACCATCCAAAGAGTCCCACATACCAGGATTATGCTCAGTTGGCTGCTGATTTGGAAGTATCTTGCACCATTTCAGAGAAATTTGAACGGATATACTCAACAGTAGATAAGGATCGCTCTGACTCATCGTTAATGACAGCAAAAGCACGTGTCCACAAGCTCACTCTACCAGTTCCAAAGTTTTCGGACTCATGTACGGAATGGCCAGGATTTCATAATGCCTTCTCTCGATTGATTCACTCTAACTCTCATTTGAATGACATTCAAAAATTGCATTTTCTGAAAGAGGCTCTTTCGGCAGGTCACTATAACGATGACACTATAACCGAGGACAACTATGCAGTGGCCTGGTCAATGCTCATCAAGCGGTACAACAACCCAAGAAAAGTGTTTTCAAATCACATGAACACACGAGGACGTCCGATCCGTTTTAAGCACAATAATCGTCTGCATAGCTGCCTGAGAAAACATCAAGGCTTCAGTGAATCAGTGTAATTATTGGCTATCACACTTAGTGGTTACAGAATTACCTAAAGAAACACACACGGCTTGGGAGCATTACTTAGGAAGTAAAACCTAAATTTCTTCTTTCAAGGACCTCAAAGAATTTCTCAATGCTCGCCTGGTTACAGTTGACCCCATTGAAAACAGCAACAGCAGCCTCAAGTCTTCTTCCTCTAAGTTAGCTGATTCAAAATTTTGGGTACCTTTTACCTTAGGTCTACATTTTCATTTACCTTACCTTGTCAATAAATAAGGTACTAGGTACGTTTTCGAAATAGTCTGTTTTTTTTTTGCGTCCACGAATCGATATCAATTATTTGTACGACTTTCGACTGCCGCATCACACACTTTGAACTTAGTTTTCACGTAAGATGCTGAGCAGAGGTTCTACATAACACATCATACAAGTGGTTGTATAACTCTTCCTTAGCAAAAGCCGCGGCAATTTGGAATGCTGTTAGCAGATCCACACACGCAGCAGATGGAAGTTGGAAACTTAAGTTAAGTGCTACTTGCGCCACAAGATGGAACATTTTGATGCCTCTAGTTTTAAAACTAGTTCAAAATTATTATATCGTTCTTCTTGAGGGTCGCACAGTGTGACAAAAGAAGTTCAAACTTATTCATTGAGTTCAAATTTTGAATAAAATTTTTGAATTTTTGAACATTTTTATGATTTAAAGCACCCAAATAGTCGTCATACTTAGATGTAGCACACAAAATCAGCATATCATCAATTGTAGCCGGCAGCTAAAGCCCACTAAGGCCCCAGGCTATGAGGATGTTGACGGTCTGCTAATACTATTTAACGCCATGACTCGATTGCAATACTTCCCTTCCTCATGGAAGTGTGCTGTAATCGTGATGGTTCCCAAGAAGGGCAAGGATCCTACCAACCTTCTCCAAAATGTTTGAAAAAATATTTCTTTGTACAATGTTGGCAGTCAGCTCGGTTGAAGATGCTTTACCAGACCACCAGTTCGGCTTTCGTAGAGGACGCTGTGCGCCTCAGCAGGTTCATAGAATCTCTAACCACATTTTAAAAGTTTTCGAGAACCGCCAATACTGCTCTGCCGTTTTTCTTGATATTCGGCAGGCGTTCGATCGCGTATGGCATGATGGCCTGCTTTTTAAGCTGAAATCCCTTCTTCCTGCTGAACAATATCTGCTGCTTCGGTCTTTTCTGCTTGGGCGCCGCTTTATGGTTGAGCTCAGAGGCGAGCGATCAACCATCCGTCCTATTTGAGCGGGTGTACCACAGGGTAGTGTTCTCAGACCCGTACTCTATACCCTCTTCACCGCGGATCTGCCGTATTCAGTCTCTAATCGCACCCTAATCGCCACTTACGCTGATGATACCGCTTTTCTGGCTTCTAGCAATAGCCGCAGTAGGGATTCAGCAGTTTCTGGATGGCTTTGGTTGATGGGCGAACCGCAAATGGCTCAAAAAGCCAACACCGCACGTTTTCCCTGAGACCCGGGAAAGTTGCTCGAGTGCGACTACAAGGGTCTATAATCCCGAATCTGGACTCTTCTGTTAAATACCTTGGTGTGTCTTTGGATTGCCGCTTGACCTGGAAGGCTCATGTGACTCGGGCAGCAGCTACTGTTACAGCTAAGGCGAAGGAACTTGACTGGCTTCTCAAGCCTCGGAGCGTCCTTTCGTTGCGCTGTAAAGTCCTTGTGTACAAGGCTATAATCATGCCTTCCTGGACATGGGGGATCCCGCTGTGGGGTACGGCATGCTCCACAACCCTGAAGAAACTGGAGTCTTCTATAAGCCGATTCTATAATCATAAAGATTTGTGTTACTTTTAAAATCTAGCATATTTCAATATAAAGCATTCGAAAAGCTGAATCAAAAATACCACCACAAAATATTTCATATCTGATATATCGCCTCGGAAAGATATTCGATAACGATTTATCGTAATTTTGGACCAAAAAATCGATATTTCGATAGTATTTTCGGCATCCCTAATGTTAACCCATATCTCGATTCAGAAAAGTTATATGGAGTAAAGCAACGAATGAAACTAGAGGTTATTGAATATAAGAGTACTAATCCAACTGCATTCACAGTTTTTGTCATCCTTTTGAGTCAAACCTAAATGATTTTGACTCCTCACTGTGCTGAGTAATGCCATTAATCAATGGATTTTCCATATTTTTTCAGGGCAATCATCTCATGCAACAACTGCAATCGTTGCCTTTGAATGTGGCACCTCAGCCGCATCCCTCCTCCCGTGGTCGTGGACGTGGGCGTGGTCGTGGTGGTGGCGGCGGATTGCGTCGTCATGATTATCAGGGACCACGACATATTCTTCCTTCCTCGCAGCAGCAGCAACAACAACAACTACAACAACCCCCGGAGAGCGGCAGTCCTGCCCTGCAGTCGGATCAATTGCCACCGCCTCCTCCACCCGAGACTCAAATGCAGGCTGTACCCTACTATGCCGGTGCCCCACATCCCTACGCCTATAGCACCTATCCCGCTACCTATTTTACACCACAACATGTGCCGCCACCCAATCCGGGTGCTGCAGCCAATGCCCAGCAAGCTACCGGACCACCGCTTTATCATCTTCCACCCATGGTGTATAATCCGGCTCCCATGTACAACTGCAGCTACTTCTATCCGCACCTAATGCCACCCACTGAGTATCCCTACATGCAGGAGGATCCCAACCAACAGGTGGCAGTGGATGAACGTCCGCATATGGAGGGAGCACCACAGCTGTGGTATGCCACCACCAGCGACTATCAGCAACAACAGCAGCAGCAGCATCTAAATGGCGCTCAGGTGGTGATCAATGACGAGCAGCCATCCTCCTCGGAGACCTCGTCGAGCATGATGAGTCCCAACTATCCCATGTATGATGCACAATTGCATGAGATGCAGCAACAGATGGGTGTCATGCAAATCTATGATGATGGCCAAATGCAGGCCATGCATCCAGGAGCCGGCCAGGTGAGTAAGCGGAAACGAAATGCCATGAAACCATGTTTGATTTCTTTGTTTTTGTTATATTAGTACGAAGATGAAATGTCCGAGTGCGGTGCTGTACCTCCACCTGGAGCCATACCTGTGGCCTGGACAGCCGCCTTACCATTGCCCACGCCAGAGGTGCCGTTGCCACAGCCAGCCTTGTTGACTGCACCCGTACCGCATCATATCTTGCAGCAGCAGCAGCCAGCTGCTGTATGCATTGAGCCCCAGCCGCCGCAAGTGCAGCCACCACAGCCACAGTTGCCTCCACAGCAGCTACCTGCCCAGTTGCAAACACCCCAACAACCCACACCCCAACAGCAGCCGCTACAGCAGCAGCAACAGCAGACGCAGCAGCTTCAACAGCAGCCGTTAAACCAACAGCAAGAGCTTTTGGGTGAGTGTTTGCTAGCAAAATATTGTGATATGAAATTGATAAGTCAAGTGGTTCCATATTGAAGCTCAGGTATCGATAAATTCTGTGATAAGTCCGGGCGTTGAGGGGGAAATTTATTGTTTATTTGATTCATGTTTTCTACTCATGATGAATTCTGATAAGTTGGCCATAATTCGCGGGGTGTAAATTGAATCTTTGTAGATCTTAAGTGTGGAGTTCAGCTAGCGCAAGCTAAATTTCCCCTTACCTACGCCTTTCCCTCTGCTTTCCTATGGAGTAAAGGCTTTACTTTTCATTCTTTCCCTTTAAAATTCCCATCAAAATAAAGGGAAGCTAGATAAATAAGAATGTAAAAACGATCCATACCTTGGTTAATACCAACATAATCTTGGATGTGGCTGGTATGCCATTTCCTTAGGCTCGCTTTCCTCCCATGCTTCCTTTGCTCCATTTGCTTCTGTAGTGGCTATTTCTTTTACCTACCAACTTTTAAACCTTATGCAACCATTTGATTCTGCTCTCTATGAAGCTAGCTAAGATTACGACTGGGTTTTGGCTAATTTCTATTCTTCCATTAAGATATTTGATGGTCACCGTAGCAATATGTCTCAATTGTGTTGCCTTTATAAAAGAATCATTTGGATTGCCCATAATATCACATAGTGCCTTGCATTTTCAAATGAAAGAGCTTACAAAACAGAGTGACTGTTTCATTTGTAGTGACATTTAAATGTTGCCTGTCCATACTACTCCTGCAAACCTGCTGAGGCGCATAGTCTCCTCTACGAAAGCTGAACTGGTGATCCGGTAAAGCATATATAAACTTACTAAATGCCAACATTCTGCTTTATTCTGTTCTTTCGAATACATTGGAGAAAGTTGGTAGCAGACTAATTGGTTGGTACAAGACGGACTTTGTAGGATTCTTGCCCTTCTTGGGAACCATCACGATTACCGCCGACGACGATTTTCATTGGGAAGGCAAGTATGGGAATCAAGTCATCGCCTTCAATGCACACTAGCAGGAACAGTACTTCCATTTCCGAAAGTGCCTTGACAGTTTTGCCGTCAACATCATCAAATTCCGAGGCCTTTGTGGGCTTTAGCTAGCACCGGATTTGCAGAAACGCTTTAGTGAGCTTCGGGGAAGCTAGACTGAAGGGTGGAAAACGACCCTTCAAGTTGCTAGCAAACTCTTAGACTATCTACAGATCAGAGCTAGCTCAGAAACTATCGCCCTGCTAGTTTACAAACCTCTGTAGAGGCTGCATTTTTAGAAGAAGTAACCTCGGTACTGCGTTGGATCAATATTGCAAAGTTTTTCCACTAGATATTCAGCTTTAACATCAAACAGCAGCTTTCTAAGTCAGTCTACAGCTCTACTGTAGTAAGCTTCATCAACGGGGTTGCAGGATGGCATCCATCTTGGATGCAGCACTTTTGTTAGTCAAGAACCCCAGGTTTTAAAATTGCCTGGCTTTGGAAACTGCAAGTGCGTCTAGCAAACATTTCGTATATTACGCAAGAACAGTTCAGCGGCATCATCAATGTCGGTGGGCGAGTTCAGCTCCATGTTGAGATTAGCCAAATGCCTGGGCAATAGTCTCGGCTTGACCCTGAAAAAGTAAGATGTGATCAGACAAAAGTCCCAGCCATTCCTTTATAGCCAGGTTATTTGATCGAATGGCAGAGAATATGGCAAAATCTTTGGCTGATGAAGAACCATTGTGATTGGAGAGGATGAATTATGATAGCTTTGTACACGATTAACCGATAACATGTTCGCATCATATATTTAGCTCTTACTTCGGGCAAGACAGCAGTGTTTTCGTCCCTCAGACTACGTCTGTATGAATCAAACTCCCGGGCTTTTAAAACGAACAAAGTCACTGGCATGTCAATCTATGGCTCTGTGGAATTCAGACGCGTGAATTTAAGCCGCGGTGTCTTGTTTTATATTAAACTAAGTATCTGGCAGCTAATAACCGGTATATCCGCCATTATTTGGCAAGACTTTCTCCATTCGTCTTGGCATGGAGGATATTAACTTGCGACGACAAGTTCCAATTGGAATGTTGTACCATGCTCTTTGGACAATATCCCAAAGTTGATTTTTATTTTGACAAAAAGTCTTTCCGACCTCTCTTTTGAGTTCAACACTGAGATTCTCGATGGGATTGAGGTCCGGGGATTGTCTTGGTCACTCAAGAACATCCACATTTTGCTCTCGGAGAGGCGTGCTTCGGGTCATTATCCTGCTGGAACTTCCATAAATGTGGCATATCCTCGGCATATGGTAGTATCACCGTCTCCAATAGATCTTTGTATACGAATCTGTCCATTATTTCGTCAATACGATGAATCGGACCAACACCATACCATGAAAAGCAGTCCCATACCATTAGGCTACCACCTCCATGGTTCACAGTTTTATATGTGTACTTGAGATCAAATTCTTTGCCTTTCGGACGACGAACATTCCTTTTTCATCAGTAAATTTGCCGACCGATGCAAAGGAACCCTGCGAGCAATCCTACCTGGTAGGTTTGCTACTGCCATTCGTCGCCGAACGGTCCGTGATGATACAATATTCCCAATTTCATTGGCAATCGTCCTGGAAGACTTGAACGGGTCGCGTTTAACCAACTGAACCATACGATCGTCGGTCTTAGATGATGATTTTCTAGGTGCTACCCGAGTTTCACCATTGGTTTAGAAGTTTTGAGAACGTTTCATTAACATGGCAATGGATTTTTAAGTTTTTCCTTCATCTCGGAGTCGTCGAATGAGCCTTCTCTCCTCCGCACTGCAGTGGCGACCACGGCCCATCCAATACAATTTTAATGGTTTTCTAAGTCCCCATTTAGTTATATTTTCCTAAAACCTTACCTTCTGCAACCAAATAATTGTATTTATAAACTTCAGGTTAATGTTTTGCTTCAGACACCTATTTTATTGACCAGCAGAGTTTGCAGTCTAAACAATAAAACAATCCACATTTTTTCCCAGAATGCTAATAAATTCCGGGAATTCACCCAATTCGTACCGAAACAGTGTGACCTTATTAAAAAAGTATAGCTTTCTTTTTAATTGTTATGTTTATATCAATTTAAATCGATATTAAAAAAAAAAAAATTTCACACCTATTTTTTTGTCCATGAGTGTAGCTCCCATAGGAACGATCGGTCGAAAAACTAGTTCTAGTGAGAAAAACTTTTTTGTTTTTAATGAAAACGTTCTTATCATTGGCATACACTTATTTTATATACTTTTACACAATTCCACAAAGTTTGGTCGAAATCGGATGACTATAGCATATAGCTCCCATAGGAACGATCGGTCGAAAAACTAGTTCAAATGAGGAAAACATTTTTGGTTTTAATGAAAACGTTCTTTTTATTGTCATATTCTTATTATATATACCTTAACACATTTCTACAAAGTCTTATCAAAATCGGATGACTATAGCATATAGCTGCAGTATAAATGATCGGTCGAAAAAGAAGTTCTAGTCGGAAAAACTTTATTTTTTTCAATGGTATCTTCTTTAAACTGGCCAGATATATTTATTATTATCTGCTTCAGCACAATTTTGCCGACTTTTATGAAATCGGATGAATATATCGAATAGCTGCTGTCATATAAAAAAGAGGTCACGAGTTGTGCCTTTATTGGTCAGTTTGGAAATCCCTCAGCTAGCATTGTTCAAATTGTATAAAATCATTTTAAACGTGCTGCAAGGGTATACAAAACTTCGGTCGAGCCGAAGTTAACTTTCATCTGTTTTTGATATACTCGTATGAAGCTCTTCAATGGAGTTGAGGGCTTAGTATCTTATGTAGCATGATTTTTTACGAGAGTCCTGGCAATGGGGCTGCCATCTTAGAGCCCACTTTGGTTACTTGAATCGTCGTCTAAATGCTTAACTCATAAGTTGGGTGTCTTGGGTTCGATACCTCAAGCTGAAAAATTTATTTATATATTTTATTTTTATTATAGTTTGTGTGTTAATATCATTTTTGACTTCTGCAGGGCATCTAAGGCTATTCACATAACGTCAATGGCTATTCCGAAAAGCAAAGAAAAAGATGTCAGAGAGTTCGTTAGAGTTCGCCTATTCACAGATAAATATTGCTTCAAATGATTCTGGATCTTGGGTGGCTACTATCCTGTAGTTCAGCTGCACCGGTGCGGCATTAACGAATTCTCTAACTCTTCTTAGTGAGCACTCGCCACCAGACCAACCACCAGCCAAGTATTTGACTAATGAATTTTGTATGGGGGTGTCCGGAAAACATACCGATCGGTATAATCCTGCATTACCAGTCGTTAGTGTGGTGATAGGTGCACACTATAGTGCACGTACTAGACTAGCGCTGTGATGTATTACCTGTCGTTAACGATGCGATTGACACCAGCGATGCATCAGGTCCTTAGGCCAGGTAGTGCCTTGACACCAGCTGAACTACAAGATAGCGTTGCTTCAGTTAAGAACAGTCTAGTTTTTGAATAGTTTTCCGTTTAATTGAAGTGTTCCTTTGTGAACTATTTCTGGAATGGTGACATTTCTCGAACGACGTCGCCGTCTATATTTAGCTGCCCAATTTTTATGTGAGAAACATAGTGCAGTTTCCTCATAAACATCGTAAGAAGAATTCGCTAAAAAGATATTCCCCTTTTCAGAATCGAGTTGGACGACAGGCACTTTCTCAATTCCGCTACGTTTTGAAAAGTAAACCGAACGCAATTCCGTTTTGGTTTGGTTTTCCTGTTTTCCGAATGAAATTTTTTACGTTTTACTTTTGGCAAAACACGGGACAAACGAAATCGGCACGAGAGAATCAAGCGAAGCGATGGAAAATGAAACATGCGGTAATTAAAGAGGCAGACTTTTACGTTTTACTTTTCGGTTTGACTGGCGTTGCCAAGTTCTTCAGACACTTAACAAAAAATGATTTAAATTCAGTTAAAGACTTAAATACAATGCAAATTACATAAATAAGTTAATTAAGGAAAATTAACTTAATGTATATGAGGGCGTAATTTGTCAATTACTTTTCATTTCACCTGCCAGCAAGCATAACTTTTTAAATCAAAAAAACGCTTTCGTTTTTGAGTTGCGAGAAACTGAATCAATTCCGTTTCCTGAAAAGTTGCAGTGAAAGTGGAATTGAGAACATGCCTGATAGTCTTTATAAGACCGGCAATCATTATTTATGCCTGTTCCCATACATTTGCATAACATTATGATACCCTTTTCATCCATTTTAATAGGTTCTGATGGCACAGAAGCCGCTCCAAAGTTGTCTCATGTTGAATAAAATAGTAATTAAATGTTTTAATAATTTGTTATTAGATTAACGATCAGTTTATCCGTATCCACAAGGTCTACACGCCTGGAAACCGCAACAATCTGGCTACCATTTAGCTACTTCTTTTGAATAGCTCGATTGGAATGCCCTTAGTATCGTTCTAACAAGGAACACAACCTGGCGCCTAGCTTATAACGAAGTCAAAACCATCCGGTACACGTGAACGTACCAGCTCTCGTCTAACACAAAGTAGAAAGACACATGACGCTTCTGGTTGGGGACTGTCTCATCAGTAAGCAACTGTGGACTGTTTGAGTGTGAGGAAGAGGATAAATCATTACCGCACCTTTTAGGTCATTGTTTAGTTGAATAAGACTTATAACACTTGGTCTAACCTTACTGCTTAACCTTTAGGAAGTGTGCGAGATAGAGGTATCGTCTCACTATTATCCTTTAAGTGGTTTTATTTCCATTCTGATACTTGATAGGAACCATATATTGCTCATTAAATACTTCTCCAAACTTGAGATTGTCAATTCCCTTTACATATTTTATGCTTCTAGCGAGATTTGCTTGCTTTCAATTTAGAATTTCTCATGTCGCCTTCTTCGATAACTGGAGGCAACGTTCAGCTAGCGTGTGTGGTTCGTGTTTATATGCAATTTGTTGTGTTTTTTGCTTACTCTGGTCTTCCACTTTTTTCGTTTTCTTTTGCCTTCTTTACAGCTAGAGTTTCGGTCAGGTGTAGAAGTGCTGGACAGTTACATGATACAGCCGCCTCATTTTGTATAGCTTGCAGTTTATACTCGAAGTTGTTGCTAGGTGGAGTTTCAAGCAGGATTTGACGCTTCAATAGGTGTTTAATGAGGCAACTTTGTGGTTGTCGCCTCCTCGCCTCTTCCACAGTCTTGATATTGTTCAAGCTTATCAATCGACAGCCGTTTAGAGGCGTTTTCAATACGTCAACGTCTTGCTCCACTTACTGTCGCATTTGCATTAATTGTACTTTTGTTTTTGTTATTGTTCTTTTGCTGTTTTCCCTTTTTCTATACTTTTATATAGGCTATACACTTGTCAATGAGAGTTTAAGGGATTTGTGAATGGATTTATAGATCCGGTTGAGTTTTAGATAGGGGAAAATTGAAAACGAAAATGATTTGAGGTTTCTGTTAGCTATGAAGATTCAAAGAAGATTGTCAAAAAAATATATGAAATTGTTTTTCCAAAGATGAAAACATCTGTTAAATTTGAAATAATACTTTAGATATTTTAGGTTCTTACTTTAGATGATCAGGTAAAGCTTAAGTCCCACAAATTTAGCTTCTTCATTCATTGAAGCCAATTTTACAGTTACTTTATCTCTCACACATAGTGTGCGTGACTCTCAGAGAGTGTGCTTCTGCGCTCGCTTAACAACACCACTTACTAATACATTCTCAAGTCTTTAAGTGTGTGATGTTTGCCCACTTTTAGTCTTGAGAGCATCCAATCGTCGTGGTATCTTCTCCCTTTCATACTTATTGGTCATTTTGTGCTTGGTTCTCTCGCTTTGGTCTGGTTTAGTATTCCTTCTTATCAGAGACACACACAGTCATTGACATTTTTGTTGGCCACTGGGAACTCAACAAAGGCAAGCAAATCGCAAAACCCACAAAAAGCAAATTGTTTCGATTGCTAGTTAGATGTTTACCCTCCTTGTCGTCGTCGCCGTCGTCTGGGCCCTATGTGTATTATTTTTATTGTTGTTTTCGCAGCACTTGGACACCGTACATACCCTTGCTCATTGATAGCGACAAGTGTTTGCCTGGCAGCACATAGATTGATACGCGATACACACTAAATCGAACTAAACTTAACACGGTTAATCTCTTTTTTCTGTTCTTATATAAACATTTCATGATTCGATTTGCTCAAGTGGCGCACACGTCGAAAAGAAAAACCCGAAGAAGTATGTACAATTATTAAGCCCAAGGCAAAGGAACCACAAAACTCTTTCATTATCAACTAATTTGATCGATGGCCAGTATATAGAGCCGCCACGATTAGCAACATGTTAAGGCATTGAATAACACGGTTTATAACTGTTTTGATAATGGCACACGCTTCCTCTCTGGCATTGGAATAGTTTTATATAAACACATATTTTTCCTCTTCAATTGATGATATCTTCAAAATAAGCCCATTGGTCCCATTAAGCGCTTTTTCCGCCGTTAAATATCGATGGATACAAGGGTTGACCATTTAGAACACGTGTTTTCAAGTTTTTTTCTATGTTTTTTCTGATGTTCAATTATTCTTAATTCTAGAGTGATAGCCTTATCTACTAGTTCTCTATCGTAAGCAATCGTGGCACCCTTCAAGCTGAACTTGTAGTATAAAATGCTTATAGCATTCCGTATTGACTCTGTTTTTCTTTTTCGCCCAACAGCAAGTATTCTTTTATGAGTTTTTCGACGATTTCCTCGGCAATCTCATTTTCGCCCGTCTTCTATCTATCGTTAAGGAACTATCCCACAGTTGTCATAGAAGAGGAAGAATTCTTAGAGCTGATCAAGATAGGGTCGGCGGTTCTTCCATTGCCGGTTACATTTTTTTACAAAAGTAAAGCGAACGCACTGGTACCGTTTAGTAAAACAACGTGTTCCCTTGATTTTATGTGTTTTGACCATAGCACGTAAATAACTTTCAACCCATATTTTCGGTCTGCTCTGCTCACGACCGCAACCGAAAAAATAAAAATAAAACGGGCTTGGTCTTCCCTCAACCGATTGTGTGCTGCTCTTGCGCTTGCTGTTAAGCGGCTGTTGTTGTTCACTCAGGCTGGTCGGTCTGACATCAACCCAATAACAGGCTCATTTCAGTCAAGCGATCCCAAAGTGTGAGTTGTTTGAAGACCGAGAGACCAAAATGTTATTTCAAAAAGGTTGCTGTGAACAAAGTCAAGTGGAGCAGAGCGTAACATTGCGAGAGAGAATGAGAGAGCACACATAGTTTATCGCATACATACAAACGTGCGTTGATATCGTGCGTTGCTATAGCCTAAGAAGCACACACTGATAGCATACATTCAAAAAATAGCTTTTCAGCAAGCGATCTCTGCAAATAGGTTGGCAAAAGACCAAGAACGAAAAAACCAAAGCAAATGTGCTTCTCTCCTCATCCAACCGAACACTATCAGAGAGCGTAGTTAAAGGTTGCTTCCGTCCCTCTTTGTCAATGTGCCGCACGAAACGGGTTTTTTAAGACAACTGCAAGAGGGGACCGGTCGTTGCGACCTCTGGTTTTGACAGCTGACGCTTCATAGAGCAAATTGTTTCATGTATAGCTTCTGTGTTTTTGGTCACATCTTATTGAACTTCTCAGAATAGATAGACATACCGTTCTTTATATATGTAATTTATATAAGTCACGGGCTCTAAATTAAAAAATGTGTCTTTGACAATTTTTCCGTTAAATTTGGCTTCGTCTCTATTATTCTAAAAGGAATGACGTTCATATAGACAGTATAGAACCCAAACTTGATATGGGGATATACAGAAACATACAAGCAAAAATTTGTGGCTCTGAGATCGACGCGTTTACACAGACAGACGGACAGAGGGACAGTCAGTCAGACGGAAATGTTTCCTTCTCCCTGTTAAATACAATTATACAACTTTATGATTCCCCCCTTTCCCATTTTTAATGAGAATAGGGTATAAAAACGGAAAAGAGTAGAGGAAAGAAGTTTGTATACCCTTGCAGCAAAGTGTTTTTTTCTAAGACTACTTTTCGAACAATACTTTCTATGGGAGCTACAGATGTCCGATTTCGAACAAACTTGGTCAAATCATGGAATAGCATTACAAAATAACATGCGTAATTTGAAGTCGATTCCATTTTACAGCAAAAAGTTTTTGCACTAGAACTTTTTATTATTGATCATTCAACTGCAGCTATGTGCTATATTCATCCGATTTTGACAAAACTTTGAAGAAAGAAACACGAAGTTTGGAGGCGTTTCCATTGAAAACAGAAAAGTTTATTTGAATAAGTATAGTTGTCAAATTATCTGTCAACATTAAAATTATAAAGAGATACAAAATAGATCTTCTTCCCCGTCAAAGTTGGTGGAGTGTTTTTTATTGATATGCCCCGGCACACATCAAGTGGACGGGAGAGAGATTCAAGAGCGTAGAGAGGGACAAAAACAAAGAAATATTACGCAATTAGTATACAGTGAACAATCAGTTGACAACAAATGATGCAAGTTATTATAATTTGAACATATGACACGAAAATGATCATGTAGGGCGAAAGTGGTTCTACAGGTGTGTAGCTCAAGAGGTTGATACGATCGCGTGAATCTTGATGGAACAGCAAATCGGAGCTGACTTAGTAGGAAAGTCGAATCCCATCTCCATAAATCAGCTTGTGGACGAATATTACTTCGGTTTTCAAAGTTGGTAGGTTTATTAATTGTACCCGGTCAACATAAGATGGTGAGTAGGCGATGAGGATCCCCAGTTTAAGCCGCACCAGTAACAAAAATACGGCCCTGTTCGATTCGGTTTTCGAAACGTTTAGGTTAAGCTTAACAATATTATATGGAAGGCGAGCAAGCATTCCAACTGATGTAAATCGAAATGTAAGCTGCTGAAACCGATTGCTCCACGCCAAGTGAAATCAATTCGTCCAAAAGCAACAGACCGCTAGACCATAAATGCACGTTTGACAAAAAATTGTCCTTTACATTAGGAAAAGCACGTTTTGAAAATCGCTCTAGAACAAGGGCCGATTGTTTCGGAACCTATCTATGATACTACTGAGGAGACCAAACGCAAGAGCAACATTTAAGTTGAGCGAACAAGAGAAGTAAATAATAGTTTGGTGATGTAAGGATCATCAATTGCTTTGACCAGCGTTTAAAAAGACAATATACCCTTAGATTTGTTTAAGGTAAAGCCGATATGGTCATTAAGCACAATTTGTGGTCGAAAAAAACCCAGGTCTTTTACAGTTTGAATGCATTCAAGGTTGTTATGCCCAATAGAGTAAGTGAACCGGTGAGGACTATTCCGGTAAAATGTCATGCACTTGCACTTCGAATGGCTTAAATGCAGCAGATTGATTTGGCACCAAGATTGTAGGCTAACAAGATCATTCTGTAATAAGTTTATAAGAATCTATACTATCAAATATAGAAATATTTTTACATCATCTGCGATTCGGTGATTACCTGGGAAGGTCATTGATAAACAGGCCAAAGAGCAATGGACCAAGATGACTCCTCTGAGGAACACTAGAAGAAACATTTATCAATTTAGATGAAGTTGGAATTAAAGGACTCGCTGAGTCCAGATTTGACAAATACTTAGAGATCCATTTGGGGTAGGTCAGGGAAACAAATGAAGTTTATTCAAAGCAGTAGGTGAATATAAGCAAGCTTTGCTGAAGTACACTAGAAAAAAACCACATCAGTTTGCTATATTGCTGCAGTCATCCCGTGCTCTGAAAAATGCAGCGCATTTTTACTAAAGACTTTGTGCAAAAGTTTGGTGAAGATAGTTTTAGAACTGACGGAGAGAGATAGGACCAGGACTATATCAACTCAGCTCGTCATGCTGATCATGAATATATATATTTTATGTGGTCGCCGAGAGCCTCCTTCAAGCGTTACAAACATCGGACAATTTTATAATAGGGTATAGAAACTCTCACTGGTTGAGCAAAGACTGCTTTGGGAAAAAACAGAGGTTTCGGTTCAATTTCTCATGGTGTCCTGCTAACAGTATTTTTCTGTCTGCCTGTAAAATGGGGACACTTTTTTGGGTGCTGGGACCCACTTTTAAGAGTATGTCTGCTCAGCTACAACTAGTTCTGGATGAAGGCATAGCACAGTTACTGAAATCGACTCACCTTGGGGCAAGTTATTTTAATTTGTTTCATTAAAGTTACAGCAAAGCTTCTCTTCTAATCTTCACTTTGAATTTTCGGTTTGATTTCCTTTCCTAAATCTCTACTGTATAACAGTTTCGCAACTTACCTTGGTCAGTTTTTAAAGTACCCAAAAAGTATAACAGTTTTTGTTTTATTTTTTAATTTTTAAAATGTATGGCAAATTTATCATTTATTTTGTTTTTTTTTAATATTATAATTTTCTTCTAACATTTATTGTTCAGTTTTGTGTGTTTTGAGAGTTTTCGGTACCCAATATAATAATTAAAATCAAAAAACAGTTTAGGTTTTTTTTTATGCGTATAACAGTTGGCGTTTTTGTATTAGAGCTGAGTGTATGCGTAGTCTATGTAGTGTCTAGTGTGTGTGTGTGTGTATTGCTTGTGTTGCACTAAAAATTTAACATTCATACATTAAATATAGAGTAGAGTTTATAAAGCACTTTATCGTAGAAATATAAAATTTAAGGGAATAAATTTTATACCTGAGGATAAAGCGACTTAAAAATATAAACTAGTTAAATATTTATAATAATACATAGTTAAGTTGTAGTGGTGTTGTTGTTGTTGTAGCACAAGCCTTATTTCAAATGTTTCTGGACTTTTTATATTTGAATTGATTGTAGAAAACTGAGCCTTAAAATATGTGTGTGTTGAGTTGTTTTGAGTGAGCCAGCTTAAAATTATTAGTTTGAGAATTGAAAACAATTTCAATTTTAGCTTAAAAAATGTAAATTTTTTTTTATTAAATTGTGGCCACACTTTTATTTTCTCTCCTTCTCTCTCGTACTTGCATTCACATAACCTACTTAGCTACTTTGTATGACCATATGTGTGTGTGTGTGTGGTATAACAGTATTATAATAGTTTTAATTACATTTAACAAACAAATAATCGAAAATTTAATATACACAAAATAGAGAAGAACAAAAAGTAATAACTAAACATAATCTGACGTCGTTGTGTCCCCCCCAAAAAAACAACTAATCTTATCGAAAGCTAAGCCAAGCATACGTACGTACATATATATATAGAGAGAGCGATATATATACATACACATATAGTTTAGTTTTATATAGTTGAATCTTTTTGTGTGTGCTCTCCAGAATTCGATTCCTTCCCCTTAATGAAAAAATCTCACTCTGGTTTTGTTTTCCCCCCTTTCTTCTTTTGGTTATAAATTCTGTTCAACTTCCTCCTTCTGACTACTCCTTCAACTAACTTAGAGCTTGGACTCTGTGGTATTTTTATGCTGTGCAGGAAATGCAGGCTGTGCCTCCTCCTGTTGTGGACTGGCCCAAGTTTTGATGATTTTGGGCACTATGGTTATAGGTTGATCCTCATCATCTTCATCCTCACCCTGTTCCTCATCTATGGGTGTCAAGGTTTCCACATGTGCTGGCGACTCTTCCGTATGACTAAATCTTTTCAAACAGGGTGTAAAAAGCTGGTAATGGTTGAAATACCAAAGCACCAGCCGAGAGAGCAACACATAGGTATGTGTCATATCATAATTTTACCAAAGGAGTACCCATGGGCAAATCCTCTACAAAAATGAGCACGCATTTAGCATTTATCCAGTCCCAGAAAGAATTTGACGTCAAGATGTAACAGATGACAGTCAAAGAATATATGCCATGGTTAAACACCATGGCTAATAACAGATACGGAGTCAAAGTAACAGCCACCAATGGACACCAAAGCAGCAGTTGTTCAGCAACAAGAGTTAACTTGCGGTAAGTCTGCCACCCAACCGCAAAAGCCCCCCCGCCTGTATTGGTAATGACTATGATGGACAACAACATGGCTGCATTGTTCTTCTCTATGCCATGCTCCTTGGCTGTCTACCAAATAGACATAGGGCACGTACAAGGCCCGCCACCCGAAAATGTTGGATACGCTATTAGCATAAAGACAGGATCCTTTAAAAAGAGGCTCACATCCAGCATGGTGTTCACCACAGATTTGACAGAATCGTATGCAAAACAGGGACGCAAATGCGCCATTCCTCACCGATGTTTCTCACGCCTCTTGAGGATCATATTGTGTACACTCTGCGTCGCTTCTCATATTTGGTTAGCGATTGTGACAAAACCGATTGACGATAGTTGGTTAAGGACTTTTCAGATTGATTGATATTTGCGTGACATGGGACGCATGCCATACGACCACTGCCACTGCTACCCTGACGTTGACTTGGGATAAGCAGGACACCGTCTCCGCCAGCTCAATGCCTCCCGATCTGGCCTTGGAACTGGCTCGTAGTAGCCACGTGAAGGTTGAAAACGTTCGAAGGCGGAAGATCTTACGCTCACGACAGAAATGAGAGCACTGAACCATTTTGGGTAGACTTTTTGTTGATCGGCGCGGCCAAGAAAGGCGGGCCCCTGTGAGGCATTCCTGGACATGGCAGGAATTTGAGTGTTGTAACTGTCAGTCTCAGTGTTGCGATGTGGACAGCGCCCACACCTGCTGCCTGGAGCTACTTTGGAGTGGAGCATAGGACGTGTCACTTATCACCATTTTTGTTGTTGTGTATTCAACTCCACCACCTTGCCCTCTGTGATGTTACACCAGTGCTCACTGGGATGTAGACCACCCGCCTGCTTGCTTCTTAGCTACTCCAAATTCAAACTGGAATGCACTGGGATCTGCATTTAAAGGCATTTTTCATTTTCCTTTCCATAGGAACCATCTCAGCAGTTTGTACTGCATAAAGTGTAGACCCGCAAGGAACCTCTACCAATTGCATTTGCTTCTCCTCATACATTCGCATTAAAAGAGGCTTCACCCCTTCTTCTTCTTGGGATACGTCAAAGGTCGCATCATGGCTCCAGATGGCACAGTTCAAAATCAAACCCACAAATATCAGCAAAAAAGCACATTCTTCCAGTCATATTCCTCCAGCAATGAAACCAAGCCAGTGGAGCAAAAGCAAGGTGCCAAATCCAGAACCACAAACCTGTGCCATTGTTACGGCGGTCTCTTCATTATTGTGCCCACCCCCCGCCACCTTGGGCCAAATCGGTCCGTACCAAATCCAGAAAAAACCACCCAGAAATCCACTGCGAATGCTCAATCGGCATGCTGACACTGGTCACTAGGGTTGCTCCTATTTAAGGCTGTGGGCTATCAAATATTCCATTTATACACCCCGCCATTCATATGACCAGGCGGAGACGCAGGACCCGCAGTGGGCCACTCCAGCCAGGCTGCCAAGGCCCCCTCCCCTTGCCCCCGTGAAGGCAGTCCCACACCAAATGTCTCGGGCGAAGCCAGCGGCTGCCCAAGGTATGGGACAGATATCCCACACTAATGCTATTGCACATAAGGCATAAAAGCAGATGACTGACCCATAGACCGTCCGGCGGTGGTGGTAATATCACCATACACACTCTCCTCATCCTCATCATCATCATCCAGCCCAGCCGCCTCATTGTCTCATCCTCATCGTTGGGTTTTTTGTTTCGGCCGTTAAACGTGCCCGCCCCTCATCGCCAGGCCAATTCACTGTCCGTACGTTCGAATTTGCGCAGGCGTGCCGCCGAGGCGCATTGGTGTCCACCATGTTGATTAATATGGCT